>OU898283.1:89689199-89924199 GCA_918026665.1 Diabrotica balteata
AGGAATACGATCTGACGATACATTAGCACCAGGGTAACTTTTAACTGATAGGCATCCATTACGGAACCTCTTGTACACCATTATGTAATTAATTTGATTCCTTATTACGTTTCCTGGTTGAGCTTGTGAAGACACCCAAGTATACAAACGTCTTGGTGGTAGTTTGAAGAACGTATTTAGTATTGCAAATGATTGTTCCTTTACAAATAGTTTTAATCTTTTTCCCCTTCATTTTTCTTCCCTAGACCAAAATCACCAATTAATTCACCGTTTTTTTCCTTTACCAATTTTCGTATTTAATTTACCATAATAATAGTTTTTGACCTTAGTTGAAACTGATATGAAGAACTACCAGTCTATTTTCGGTATGCACGCTTATACCAACGAGCAACGGGAACATTGATGTGTCTACATAGACATATCACTGCACACTTACTAGTCATGCTACCAATAACAGAAATGGTAAACAAAATATTAAAAGTTACAGAAAAACCAGAAGCACTTGCAAGGAACAGTACCGAAGAGGTGGTGGAAATGTAACTCCATAGAAATATTAGAACTGTTATCGATATTAACAGATAGAAATGTTTTAAATAATAAGGATATGTGATAATTTTTATAAGGCTTGTTTACTTTAGAATAAATTTAAACTGTACAAATATCCTCTTCATTATAAACTTTATTTCTTTGACCTAAACATATAATTTTATCACTATTTTATCCTCGTTTTATAGGAAATGTTGTAAATCCATAGTTAATAGAGGATAATAAAATGTATATAACTGCACTATTGATTTTATTGTAAAACTGTTTTCTTGTTGGAATTCAGTTTTTATTAACCCAGATACTCCTAAAACTTTTTACCTCAAAATGTTTAATAAATTCTGCTATGAATGGCTTTCTACTTCAATTATATACACGTTTTAGAAATAAAAGTTGTTATTTAGATTGGCAATTTTTGATTTATCAGATTATATTATAACCAACAGTATGATTTCAAGCTACTTGTTCAATCACAAATTAATCCCTTAATTTGTAATCTCACAATATTCTCAACTTCTTACTCGTTTATAGTTTTACCGTGTATAATTGTGACATTGTAAAACTATATCGAGTAGTATTTTAATAATTAAATTCCATTCACCTTTTAGTAAATTGTCGAATAATATATTTTTCTAATTGAATTGTTGCAATTACGGCCTAGATCAAATTGCATTGTAAGCTCATAGTTCAAAGTTTGTTAGTATAACAGAGGCAGGGACCTCTGTGCTGAGGTATACATGATTTGTGAGATTATAAATTGGAGACTTGAGCTCATTTGAGGGCTTTTTGTTATAGATAGTTACCTAACTAACATCTATAGAGCAATTATTAGTAGCTGTCAGTAAAATTATAATTTTTACTCCACTTATTTAACGTTTTATTGTATTTATCATCGTAGATTGAGAAAAAGCAGACAAAGGGGCATGAAAAACGATTTAATTGAAGTATAAAAATTAAAATTATTTTTTATTTTTCTTCTAAATGTGCCTATCTTCTCGAGATGTTGGCAACCACGTTGACCCATCTTATTCTATTCACAACAGCTCGAAATAAATCGGTTCAGGTTTGACCAGTCCACTTCCTAAAATTAGCCAGCTAGGATATACGCCTACGTACAGGGCCTCGCGAATCCTCAATCTTGTCTTGGAAAATCAACTGTAAAAGTCGGTATTTATTATTACACATGATGTGGTCGCAGTAAGCCAATTTTCTGTTCTTTACGGTGTTAATAATGTCTTTGTCTCCTCTTAGCCTCTGGAAAATATTTATATTACTTGTGTTTGGTATATATGAGACCCTTAACATACGACGGTAGCACCACATTTCAAATGCCTCTAATAGTTTTATGGCATCTTCTGTAAGGCTTACTCTACTCTACTCCATAGAAGAGGACGAGAAGACGTACAATCTAAGAATTTTTATGCGTATATTGATACTTAACGATAAGTTGCAGATAATGTTTCTAAGGCTGTTGAAAGAGCTTCTGGCTTTTTCAATACAAGTTTTAATTTGCAATTTAGTTGTAGGCCATATTTATTACGTCTTTTTACAACATTGCCCATCATATTTTGGAGTCTCTGCGTACTATCCGCCAGCAACACTGTACCGTCTTCTTCTTCTTCCTTTGCCCTATCCGTTTCGGACGTTGGCTATTAATAAGGCTATTTTGACTTTGTTTACGGCACCTCTGAACAGTTTGGTCGATGTTAGTTCGAACCATTGTCGCAGGTTATGCATCCATAAGTGTCGTTTTCTTTCCGGTCCCCTCCTACTGTCGATTCTTCCTTGGACTATTAACTGTAGCAGCCGGTACTTAGTATGCCTCATGACATGTCCGAAGTACTCAAGCTTCCGTTTCTGTACGGTGAAGATTATTTCTTTGCTTTTGCCTATTCTCTGCATTACTTCCACGTTAGTTATGTGGTCTGTCCAAGATATCCGAAGAATATGGCGATATATCCACAGCTCAAAGGATTCTAAGTTCTTCAGGGTGGCTTCCGTTGTGGTCCATGCCTCTGCTCCATAGAACAAGACCGGGAAGACATAACAATTGACCAGTCTTAATTTTAGTTCCATTGAGATTTTGCTTGTGAACCACTTTTTCATATTGTTGAACGCGTTTCGCGCTTTTTCAATTCGTGATCTTATTTCTGTTGACTGGTTCCATTTTGTGTTGACTGTGGTTCCAAGGTATGTGTATATCTCCACTTGTTCTATTTTTCGGTTGTTCCATGTGATTTATCAAGCTTATTAGGCGGTGTTGATCACAGTGTTTTGCACTTGGTGTTTTAGGTATGGCTACAAAGGGCGATCGAAGCTATTTCTCCGGAATCTCCCCTTTGTCGTAAAATGTGTTAAAAAGGCCTGTCAGAAAATCCCGGAAGTGGTCATCCGTTTCGCATAGGAGTTTTATGATCTCGCCCTGTATGTTGTCAGGACCTGGTGTTTTGTCGTTTTTTAGCGATGAAACGGCTTTTTCCACTTCAGACCTTAGTATTTCGGGTCCAGTGATGTCGTCATCTTGGTCCACTGTCGCTCTGCGTTTATCGTTAAAAAGTCGTTCTACTTAATCTTTCCATGTGTCAATGAGCTTCAAGTCGTCTGATATAAGGTTACCGTCTGCATCTATTAGCGTCGGGTGGGGATTATTAGTTTTCTTTTTAGTTGTTAATTCTTTGATCTTTTTGTGCAAGTTGTGGTAGTCATATCTTCTGTCGCACTATTCGATTTCTCATCGCATTTCTCCTTCAGCCAGCGTTCCTTCGCTTTTTTATCTTTGTTTTTATATTGTGACTTGTTTCTTGATACTTCACTTGATTTTTGCATTTGTGTTATCTTCTTTCTTCCATCATATCAAGGATTTCATCCGTCATCCATTCTTTCTTTTTTACGCGCTTTTGTAACAGAAGTGTCTTGTTTGTCATTTCAACAGCACTTTTTATTTCTTCCCATTTAGCAACTGCGTCTTGTGCGGGTTCACTCAAGTTTCCAATGTTTCTTTTTAAGGATTCCTGTACTTGTTGTTTAATGTTGGGATCCTTTAATTTTCTAATATTTATCTTGGTTCGTCTGCATATCTATAATTATTTATAAGTTGGCCATGTACAGCAATCCCATATTCTAATTCATCCAGGGTCCCTTTAAAGATGTTTTCAGAGTATATGTTAAATAATGCCGGTGACAATATGCAATTCTGTCTAACTTCTTTTTCGATCGTGAAGATCTCGGACAGTTCATTTTGTAACTGAACTGCTGCTTCTTGTTGGAGATATAGGTTTGAGATCAGTCTTAAATTCTTACCATGGGGTACTAATGTTTTTAGAATATCGATTAGTTATCCATGTAGTTCCCATTCTTTATTATAACTAAAAAAACATGATTTAGGGTGAAATGTGCATCGCACTTCACTCTTCACATCTGAACGCTACCTGCTTATGACATACACCACACCTTGTTTGTTTTTCGTAATAAATGACAATATGGCCTATGTATCTTGACTCAAAATGTGTAAGTTGACTTTTTTGACTCTCCGCATTTAGTAGTTTTCTTATACATTTTAGGTAATCCGGACGCTATGCATCTTTTGAAAGGTAAATAATCCATTTTCCCACCATTAATCATCATCATAAAGCATCAAAAGTTCATGCTGACCATTGGCCCGTTTCTCGTGTTTTCAACCCCGTTGAAAACACTATCTTATGCCACTCTCACAGAATTTTAAAAATTATCATAAAATACAAGGAATTGTGTATCTGGGTTATCATCTGCAATTTATTAGCAAATGACAATAACAACTGGCTCCTTATCCTAATGCCTTGTATGTATCAGAAAGTGGATTGATGGCACCTTGATAAGGTTTTAGGCTTGTGTAGTTCATACTTGGGTTCAAACGTTAACGATAACTGGGATATAAATAAAGAAATAAGAATACGCATTGAAAAGGCCAGAGCCGCCTTCTGTAAATTAAAGAAAATTCTAATTAATAGAGATATTACGTTAAATCTTAAAATCAGATTAATACGCTGCTACATATTCTCCACATTGCTGTATGGTATGGAGAGCTGGACCCTTACAGAGACATTAATGAAAAAATTAGAGGCCTTTGAGATGTGGATTTATCGACGAGTATTGCGGATAAGTTGGGTTGATCGAATAAGAAATGAAATAGTTTTACATCGAATGAAAAAGAGCACAGAAAGAACAAAAACGATAAAAATTCGGAAGTTACAATATTTCGGTCATGTAATGAGACATCCAGAGAGGTATAACCTTCTACACCTCATAATACAAGGTATGTAACGACAATATTGTGCTTACCTCAGGGTAAGAACATGAGGGGTAGAAGATTGGGCAAACAAAATATTCGTAACAAGTGCGAACGACACTCAGTTGGTTATTGGAGAGCTGGGTCGTGGATAAGTTGAAATAAAAGGTTTTGGATTGGGGTATCTACTACTTGAAACTAAGGGATACTTACATAAATCTCCTGGGCAATTGATAGGACAAACAGATCAAAAATAAACTGGGAACACCTCAAGAAATTTGTTATAGGGCGCCACTTGAAGGATCCTAGCTTACAGAAGGAAAGAAAAAATTCTTCCCTAGTACCTATATAAAATAAAAAAAAGGTTAGGAGATTTTTCTAAATAAAAAAAATAGATTAGGGAAACAAATCTAACATTTATTATTGTCTCAAACAGTTTTCAAAAATACAGCTTATACAAAGGCATATTATATATAAATAGCTGTCCAATACAAATAAAAAGAACTTACATATCTGTTTACAAAAGGTTACAAAATTCTTCGAAATGGTTCCTAGTGGATAATGTGGCCAAATTTTATGGATATCCTTTTATAAAGAATAAAATTTAATTTTTACTACAAATCAAAATAGATTAAAAATCAAACTGTCACACGTCAAAACAAACATTTTTAAAACAGGATAAAATTATGACATGACAGTTTAAACCAGGCCCTAACATAATATTTATTTTAATTACAAATATTTTTTTTTAAAAATAATTTATAAAAGAAAGCAAATTTTGTCTTTTTAAAAGAAAATGTCTATTTTTACTTTAAAAATTAATAACGTAAATGTTACCTCAGTTCACACATGTTAACTTAAACTTTTGAACAACTGGCTAACTTCTGCGGGGTATCTAACTGCACATCAACGGAAAGCTCTATTGGAAGCTGAAACTGGCACATCCAAATCAAAACTGCTCCAATATTATTCTACATGAGGTGAAAAGGGCATCTCGGAAAGGAACTGGATTTCTCAAAAAACGAAAAACAAAGCAGGAACTAAACTTGTTCACTGCTCAAACATCATAAATCTTCAGCCAAAATAAAAACAGTGGTTACTGGTCACTCTTTCAGAAACGACATATTACTTAGAGTGAAAATTCCACCATTTTGGCGAATGAATGCCGGCTTACCACATCACAATTAAAACGACCTTTCGCTGCGAGCAATTATTCATCACTCACCTCGCTGACCCTCTCGATCTCAATCTGCGGATAGTAACCGACTCTTTTCCCCGCACAAACCATTGCCATCTTGTCAAATCAACAAATTCTTTACTAAAACTCGTTCAAAACTTCCGGCGTTACTGCGCTTTAGAAAAAATAATACCAAGGTTGCAATATTTTTCTGGGAACGTTGAAGTTAAAAAGCCATAAATTGCTTTCTTTAGCAAATACGTCTTTAATTATTGAAGAATTATTGCGTATTTAAAAATCTCTACAGACAACACATTTCTAGCGTACCAGGGGCGTACTATATAGAATCAAATTTATATTATTATTTAGACATTAAATATAAAACGCTACAGGTAAGATCGACGGAATGAGAGGCCCAGGCCGACGAAGAGCATCCTAGCTACGAAATCTCCGAGAATGGTATCAAGAAACTACCTTTAATTTATTTAGAGCCGCCGCGCCGTGAATAAGGTTATTATTGCCAATGTGGTCGCCAACGTTCGATAATCAGACAGGGCACTGAAAGAAGAAGAAGTAGTTCATACGCGAACTAGTTCAAAGATCCGGCTCCAATACGTAAACTAAATGAACTAGTTTGCCAGAGCTGATTTAAACAGCTCAGTCGTTTATTTTTCAGAGTTTTGTGTTTCGTTCATCGTTCAGGAGCGGTTCAGTTGGAATTTTTCTCCTATAACAAAATATGACTTTCTGTTGAATAAATTCTCTTTTTTTGAGTTTTCATTGATTTATAACAAGAATCTTAATCTATACATTCTTTGCATTTGTAGATTACCTGATTCTTCCACGAAACTATTTTTTCTCAACCTACTAAATTTGTTAGATGACCTGCCCAATAAAAGTAGAAAAATTCTATGCGGTGACTTGAATATTAATTACGCTGTTGCTTGTACTACCCAATTATCCTTGGTCAATATATTAAAATCGTATGGTTTCACAGAGTAAACAATAAGTACATCCAAAAGGTCCCCAAGTTTAGATATCTCGGTAGTTGGATAACTGAAATCTATATCAAGACATAGAGACACGTAGCAGGATTGGGCAAGCCAGAACAGCATTTGCTAATATTAGAACCTTGCTAAGCGACAGCAGCCTTAACTTAACGCTTTGATATCGCTTTGTAAAATGCTACATTTACTCCATACTGCTATATTGTGTAGAAACTTAAATAGTCTTCTAAATGTGTAGAAGACTATTTAAAATTCCCTGGACAGATCACACAACAAATGTCGAAGTATTAAATCGAATGGGTAGAGAACCAGAATTGCTGCCATTAATTAAAAAAAGAAAAACTGCTTATCTGGGTCATATATTTTGAAATTCCAAGAACCGGTGCTTAAGGATTATTATAAAAGAAAGATTATTATTATTATCTTATTCCAAGATAGAAGGAAAACGGGACATGCACTCTTTAGAGCTACACAAAATCGAAAGAAATCTGCCAGAATTGTCGCCAACATCCACTTATTGGATAGGGCACCATAAATAAGAAGAAGATGGTTTCACAATGCACGTTAATTCTCCTACAAGAATTACTAAAACAACATCTGTCATAATTGATTATATTGTCTCAGATTTTTCACTGCTTGATGTACGTTATTATCATCATCAATCAGCCAATCGCGTCCACTGCTGGACATTGGCCTCCCTCAGTTCTTTCCAGTGTTCTCTACATTGGGCCGCTTGTAGCCAGTTTCCCGCTACACGTTTTATATCATCGGTCCATCTAGTCGGTGGTCGTCCTCGGCTTCTTTTATAGTTTCTGGGCCTCCATTCCATAATACGTCTTGTCCACCGTCCATCTTGTGCTCTGGCTAAGTGCCCTGCCCAGTTCCACTTAAGCGACGTGGTTCTTTCGATGACGTCTGGAACTCCTGATCTTTGCATAATTTGTTGGTTTGTTATGTGGTCTCGAAGGCTCACGTTCAGCATTACACGTTCCATGGCTCGTTGTGTAACTCTGAGTATATTCGCAGATTTTTGCGTGAGTTTTAAAGTCTCTGCTCCATAAGTTTGTACAGGTAAAATACATTGGTTATAAACCTTTCGCTTGAGAGACATGGGAATTGAACTTTTTAGAATATGGCTTAATTTGCAAATGCTGCCCAAGTTAGGCCTATTCCCCTCTGTATTTTATGTGATTGTCTCTGCTTATTTTGATTTCGTGTTCCAGATATTTGTAAGTGTCTATTTGTTCTATGGTATTATTGTCAATAGTTATATTTTCACTCATTACGAGATTTGTTATAAGTTTAGTTTTCTCAAAGTTTATCTTTAATCCTGCTCTTTCACACAGACTTTTAAGCGAATGCATCATAGAAACTGTATCTTGTAAATTAACTGCGATTAATACAACATCATCTGCAAATCTTAGGTAAGTTAATAGAAGATAAATCTTTCTCCATCTATATTGATGCCCATATCTTGCCATTCTTCTTCATCAAGTTCCACTCCTATCGGAGATTGGAAATCATTCTGGCAATTATAATTTTATTGGTTACTCGCCTGAATAGTTCAATTGAACTGCATCCAAACCATTCACGGAGATTGCGTAGCCACGAGATTTTACGTCTTCCTACGCTTCTTCTACCTTTGATTTTACCCTGCATTATATTCCTTAGCAGTTTGTACTTTTCACCTCTCATGATGTGCCCCAAGAATTCCAATTTCCTGATTTTTATGGAATTTAAAACTTCGCATTGTTTTCCTAGTTTTTCGAGAACTTGTTCGTTTGTTTTGAGATCCATCCATGATATTTTCAAAATACGTCGGTAACACCACATTTCGAATGCTTCTAGGTTTTTAATGTTGTATTTTTTAAGTGTCCAAGCTTCAGCTCCATACAAAAGGGTATGGAAAATATAACATCGAACCATTATTATCCGGAGCGATATATTGGTATCGCGATTACAAAAAAGTTTTCTCATGCTATTAAAAGTTGACCGCACACTTTCAATGCGGCATCTTATTTCTTTTGTCTGATCAGTATCTTCTGTGATCCATGCTCCAAGGTATTTGTACGAAGATATTTGTTCAATTTCTGTATTATCTAGTACTAGCTTAACTTTGATGTTTTGTGCTTTTGTAAATACCTGGTACGGTTTTCTTAAGTAAATACTTGGTTTTCTTCAAATTGATTTTTAGTCCATAATCGTTGCAATATATATTTAGTTGTTCAGCAAGGTGTTGCAGTTCTTCTAGTGTTCCTGCTAGAAGGACGGTGTCGTCAGCATATCTTATGTTATTAAGTGGCTCACCGTTTATTATAAGGCCCTCACTGATCTCGGCAAGCGCTAATTCTGAGATGGCTTCACTGTATAAATTGAAGCGATTGCTTCATCAATTGAAGATCTTGCCATTGAGTGCTCTTAAATATTGACTCTAGAGCTGTCGTGAACAATTTTTGTGAAATATTGTCTCCTTGTCTAACTCCTCGACCTAAGCTGAATTTTTCTGTGTCTTCGTGTAGTCGTATACTTGATGTAGCGTTCTCGTAGATGTTTTTGATTAGTGTCGTGTACCTGTAATCTATTCGGCTTTGATTTAGGGCTTCCAGTATTGTTTCAAACTCTACAGAATCAAAAGCCTTCTCGTAATCGACAAACGCAATTACCAGTGGTATGTTGTACTCGATGCACTTTTCTATTAAGATCTTTATGGTATGCAAATGGTCATTTGTGCCATATCATGCCCTGAAGCCTGCCTGTTCTTTGAGCTGATATAAATCAAGTTTAGGTGTTAGCCTCTTTGTTAAGATTTTCATAAAGAGTTTGTACATATGTGTCAAGAGGCTGATGGGTCTATAATTTTTTAATTTAGTAATATTCCCTTTTTTGTGTAACAAGACTATTACTGCATTGTTCCAGTCTTTTGGAATCGTACGCGCATATAAGCATTTATTAACCAGTTCGCTTACTGATTTTAATAAAATTTCTGCTCCTGCTTTTATTGCATCGATAACGAGTCCATCATCACCAGGCGATCGATGATTCTTCATTTCCTTTAAAGCTGCTCTTACTTCTGACACAGTAATGGGTAAAAGTATTTCCGATCCCTGATTTATGAGAGTCTTTACGCGTGTCAGGGAAATTGTCTTGTGGTCTTTGGTTGGTATAGAGGTCTTTATAAAACTCTCTGGTTATTTTCAGAATGTTTGGTTTATCTGTTGTTGCCTTTCCGTCTTTATCTCTCAGCTTGTATATATATTTTTTTAATTTGTGTAGGTTTTCTTTTCTTATTTTTGTTCTCTTCTACTGTTTGAGTAATTACATTAGTATTAAATCTTCTTACGTCTTTTCTAATTTCCGCTGAATTTTTTTTATTTAGTTTCTTATATTCTTCTTTGTTTCCCTTTTCGTTCTCGCTTAGGTTTCGTCGTATTTCCCTGAGAGCTTTTGTATTTTTGTTAATCTTTTCACTTTTGGTGTCATTTTTTTTTGCAAAATTTGAGTTGTGCATTTCTAACCGAGTCTGTTATTAATTTATTGTAATCGTCGATACTTAGAGGTTTGGGATTATTACTCTGTAAAGTTTCGGCTATATTTTTTATGTACGCTTCTGGATGATTTGGTGAATTCCAAACTATGCTTTTGCAGCTGTTTATCATCTTTGCTCTTTCTTTTTGTAGATTTATCGTTACTCTAGTTCTTACTGGTCTGTGGTCGCTTCCTACTGATAGTTTATTGAGTACAGTGACATCTTGAATAATTTGCTTTCTGTCTGTGATTTTTTAATCATATTCGCTCTTAGTTCTTCCGTCTGGACTAGCCCACGTCCATTTTATATTCTGATTCTTCTTAAAAAGGTGTTCATTGCATACAGTTTGTGTTGCAGTAGAAAGTTGGTAAGCATTTCGCCTCTTTCGTTTCTTACTCCGATTCCAAAATCTCCGATTGCCACTTCTTGTTCGTCCTTTTTCCTTCCAAGTTTCCCGTGAAAATCTCTCGATGTTCGTTATACTACTTTATTAATGCAGGATCATCTGATCATAAATCAGTATATATCAAGTTTAACACTTTAAACAAGCCATCATCGAAAACCCAGTGTTCAGGTAGAATTTTTTCCACTCACAATTTTCGTAAATTCCAAAATTTTTAGCTTGACTCTTTTTAGATAAGCTTATCTCTATTTGCAATAGGGCATTTTTTTAATCACGATTAAGTCAAAACATCACAAACCCTGGACTAACAAAGGTATCCGCATATTAGTCAAGAATATGCGTTCACTACTGTACATCAAGAAATTTACTACCAACATTTTTATCACTGAATATATCTACAAATACAAAGGAATCTATCTAAAACCTTTAAACATTAATTTACAGCTAAAAAATGTACTATCAAAATCGTCTGCGAAGCTCTAAATATGTTGCAAAAGAAACTTGGTCCATAATGAATGATCTTCGAAATAAAACTAACACAACTCAAACATTTTCTCTTCGAAACCCTAAAAATCTAAATTAATACTTCTGTAACATGAGTAAAAATAGAACATAAACTATTTTGCCACAACAAGATCTTATTTCCTATCTCCCTAATTCAAAAAAGTCTCGAATTCATTCTTTATAAGACCAGTTGATATATCTGAACTGGTCCAAACAATCAGTAGTATCAAAAACAAATTTTCATGTAGTATTGACTGACATATAATTTTTTTTAAATCTTCCAAGAAATGTGTTGTAAGTCCTGGTCTCACTAACTTATGATTCCTTTGAAAAAGGTGTATTTCCAGAGTGCCTAAAGACAGCCATTTTTATTTCTCGAATACCTTAAATTCGAAAAATCGAATGTCTACAACTATAGACATATTGTTTACCACCAGTCGTATCCAAAATATTAAGAGACTTATAAAAGCTTGATTTATATCCTTCCTCTTTAAAAACAACATTTTATCACAACGTCAGTTGGGTATGTTTTCACTACATGAGATGTATCGAGCACTAACAATAATCTTTATACAGCCAATATTTATTTGATTATTCCAAAGCTTTTGATGGTGTAAATCACGTTATATTGATAAAAAAACTAAATTTCTACGGAATTCGAGGTACCTTTTTGAATTGTTTTAAATCTTACTTAAGGAATAGGAAACAACTAGTTAGAGTAAACGATACTAACTCTAGTCATAAAAGCATTATATGTGATGTACCACAGGATTTAGTATTGAGTCCTCTACTTTTCCTTATCTTTATAAATGACATCACTAACTTAAAAATCCTTGGAAAATTTTTGCTTTTTGCTGATGATACCTGTATCACTTGGAGAAGCAGTAATATTACAACTCCTTATAAAAATATAACTTCTGATCTACTTAAAATAAAAACCTGGTCCGACTCTTATTTACTCACTTTTACTGTGGATAAGACAGTAGCATTATCCTATAAAAAAGCTCTTTAACCCTTGCTTCTTAATAACAGCCAGATCAGTATAATTGATTTTGTAAAATTTCTTGGTATTTTTAAAGAGAGCAACCTTAAATTGTCTCTTTACATCGATTTGTTAAGTCAGAAACTAACCTTAGCCTGCTATGCAATAAGATCTGTTTCGAAGGAAATCAATTTAGCATCTTCGTAAATAACATATTTTTCTTTTTTCGAGTCTCATCTTCGATAGGGTCTTCGTATTTGGGATTCTAGTACAGCTGCCCAATCTGATGTTATTTTTAAATTACAAAAAAGAACAATACGGTCTTTTTGGCCTCAGTGAAATAACAAATTGCAGAAGCTACTTCAAAAATCACGGAATTTTAACTATTCCCTTTTTATATATTTTAGAAACTGGTTGCTTAATTCGTAAACACCTACATGTTTTACCAGCAAGACCAAGATCCCGTCCACTGAGTTAGTAAACAAATCTATATTATATTCGGCGGAAAAATTATATAACATTTAAAACTTAAGCAATGAAATGCTCAATCCAACTTCTTTCCTTACGTTCCGTAAAATGACAAAAGCCTATCTAACTAAAAACCATATTATTCAGTGGATTTGCAATGGATTTTGTTATTGTATTATCTTCTATTTTGTGATATTGACGATTTATGTTATTTCAGTTAATTATAAATTGTTTTTTATTTTGTTCTATTTGTTTTATTTTTCTGCCTTTTGTAAGCTTTGTCCTTAAAATTGTACAATTTGCAGTGACAATCAACCATATTTATATTCTATTATATTCTATTTATGTTGAGCTCTAAAATAAAAGGAATAAAATAATTTAGTTTTGTACTGAAATATTTTTAAATTAATTTAAATTAAAATCGGCCTTATCAAAAACCAAATTCTTATGCAGAAACAATAAAACAATATTACGTTTTATCTGTGGCTTAGTGGTAAGAGCGCCTACCTTCGAACGTAAAGGTCGTAAGTTCGAATCTCACCTGGGTAGAAAAATTTTCGTTTATTAAAAATTTATAGATGAAAATAATTTCTATCGTTGTGCGATCGGTACTCACCGGAGAGATGCAGACGTTCGGATACAATTAAGGTCGATTCAGACACATCAGTCACGCCTCGTCACAGTCCTGGAGCCGAACCGAACAATCCGTCATACAAAATATTCTTTAATAGAAATATGGCGCCGGCATTCACATTCATCAGGCGACGAACAGTTTCCCAGCTGTCAGATAATTAATAGTTCTGTGACCAAACAGGACCGGTTCGGCGCCGAGACTGTGACGGGACTGATGTGTCTGAATCGACCTTTAGCGTCTCTTAGCAAAGTCAATGACGTCGACTTTGCTCAGTATCAAGATAATTACTCTACACCTACACACACTGTAAAAATTCACTGTACCATGCCAATGACCATTAGTTGTCGACGCACTAAACTCAATAAAAAAAAATAAAATATTATGTTTTGTTCATATGTAAATTAATATCTTCTGTAACTCTTTGTGTTAATAAACTACTGAAATAAAACAGCGATCTAGTTGACTTTTCACATTTGAACTAAACTGAGCGCTCTTTATGATGAACTATTATCCCCAACACTAAAATATTCAAACCAAACCACTCTATATATTCCTGTTTAGTGTTTCCAACGCATAGTTTATAGCCTCATTTAATAATTTTACCTTGGATAAACTGTTTTGGTCCATAGTGCCTATAGTAAGGGACTATCGCTTAATCTGTAATGTTCTTCAAATGGATGAAACATGAAATTTTTTTATTGAGTATGTCAATTAGCGGACGCATTTTAGGAAATTTATCGCCTTTTGTTAATTGAGTATTATCAGAAACATGTATATTTTGAACAATAAAATTGCGTTTATCTCGCGATATAGCCGAATAGACTAAGTTATACCATGCATCATTGTTGTTTTCCCAGTAGATAGATCTAAATTCAATTAGATCGATATTCCTAAAGGGATTGTGTTGAGATGCAAATAGATTATAAAAAAGTGTAATTAGAATCAGAATCAGAAATCAGTAATATTCAGAAAAATATAATTATCGTTAGATTTTAAATTTTAGAATTATATTGATTAAATAACCAAAAACATTTATTATTATTAGTTATATAAATTTTATGAAATAACTCTTGTAGTCTAATACTCCACAAAATAATAATTTTAATTAAATATATTAGACAATTGTACGCATCTGATACAGAAATACATCAAATATTATTGACAGTACAGCGGGTGGCAAAAGTGTATAAAGTGTTGCCGCTTTTTTAGAGTGGAAATTTTGTTTATGTTTTGGTTTCTTACACAGTTTGATCATAATGTAATATATATTAATACATTGTATTTATAAATACATTTTAAATTTAGATTAATAGCTTTAAAAACTAATTATTGTTGTGTATTGTGATTGTGATGTGCCAAAACAAATCAATAGTCTGTAGAACACTGATAAGCTTTTATATAAGATAGATTATGTTGAACAAGAAATAATGGCGCGACGTTTTTGTTATTAAAAGCCCTAAAAGAGGTAAGTTTAAAATTTAGAAGATAAAATTTTGTATTAAAATGTTTTCTTATGTATTTTAATGTGCTGCAGTAGTCTTAAAACTAAGTGTATTTACTGTTAATATAATAGTTTGCTAAAATAGTTGACATTTTAAAAATACTTACTAATTATTCTGATGTTTTGGCAACACTGTAGGGTTCTGACGACGTAAATCTGAATGACGTGCAAGCTTTTTTATATAAAAAATGCTATAACTGGATAGCGTAACCATATGGTAACGCTCCACAAAATAATGTTAATTATGAAGCTGGTAAATTTTAACATCAACCTCATCTAACATATATCGAAAGTGCCAATTTATTATAAAATTATATGCCAACAATATGAGTTAAAGATTTTGAATGGTTTTTTCGCCCACAAGAACATACATAAATCACCTGGTATCAGCACACGAGGTCTAAAATCGTTAATAGATTATTTCATAACAAGGCAACAAACTAAGTTAAGAGTCTTCTTCGCGTGCCATATCAGAATTATCCGACGTTTGCGATCAGCATTGCGAATGCTTCTCGATCTTCTGCAATATGGAATAATTGTCCTTCATTTGGTATCTGAGTCCATTCACGTATGTTTTTTAACCAAAAAACTTGTTTTCTTTCTACAACTCTACGGCCCTCTATTTTGCCTTTAAGGATCAGTTGTAAAATTTTATTTCGACTTCCCCTTACTATATGTCCCAGATAAGACATTTTTCGATGTTTAACAGTCTTTAGCAGTTCTCTGCCTTTTTTGACGCTCCTTAGTACTTCTTCATTAGTTTTTCTTGCTGTCCAAGGTATCTTCAGCATTCGTTTATGAACCCACATTTCCAATGCTTTAATTTTATTCATGATCGATACTTTTAGAGTCCACACTTCTGCACTATACAAAAGTACAGACCAAACATAGCACTTAACCATTCTTTGCCTTAGTTCTGAACTGAGATGGTTTTTCTATGTCTGAATCTAGTTGGTCCATTATCAGAGTTTCCAAATATGTTATTTTGTGAACTTTCTCAACTTGGACTCCGTTCAATTGAAGCTTTGCATCGGGATGTGGGTCACGACTAAACACTAAAAATTTGGTTTTGTTTGAGTTTATTTTAATGCCCATTTCCTCTTCTACCTTGTGAATACAATCAAGCAGAGTTTAAAGACCTTCAATATTATCTGATGTAATTACTGTATCTTCTTCATATCTGATCACATTAACTAGTTCCCCTTTGATTTTTATTCCATATGGTTGTCTCTCAAGTGCCCTTTTAAATAACTGGTCCGAGTAAACATTAAACAATATTGGCAACAAAATACAACCTTGTCTGACTCCTCGTTGTATGGGTATTTCATCGGTGTAGTTATCTCCAATTTTTACGATAGCAGTTTGATTTCAGTACAAATTTTTAATGGCACGAATATTTTTCTTCTTAGTCGTTAACCTGATGCAGGTATCGTGATATCATGAAGCTGTTAGGTAATTTTTCCAATGTTCCTCCACGTTTTTCTATCTTGTGCCAATCTAGCACATTCTGACAATGGAGCGCCAATGGTAGCAACAATATGGTCCGTGTATCGTGTAGGAGATCTACCTCTACTTCTTTTGCCTTCTACTTTTCCCTGGATGGTAAGTTTTTCAAGACCATTTCTTCGAAGCACATGTCCAAAATAGCTTATTATCTGTTCTGTTATTTGTGTTCTTAGTCTTTTCTTTATGTTTAGCTGGACCAGTATGGATTCATTTGTTCTTCGGGCCACCCATGGTATTCTCAGCATTCGTCTCCAGCAGTACATCTCAAATACACCTATGTTCTTTTTGTCTTTCTCAGTAAGGGTCCAGCATTCCGATGCATAAGTAAAAACTGGAAAAACTAGACTTCTTACTAGTCTCATTTTTGTATCGGTAGTAACTTCATGGCTTTTCCAAATTTTTGTTAATTTTGCCATAGCGCTTTTTGCGATTGCGACCGCCGCTTTATTTCTTCAGTACAGCCTCCTTTGTTGGTTATTAATGAGCCCAGATACACAAATTTATCTACAACAGCTTACGTCTTCTATCCGTAGTAGCAGGTGAATCAATTCAGTTTCAGAACTAGCGAGGATAGTAGTATCATCTGCATATCTCAAGTTGCAAATCTTCTTCCCGCCAATGGTGATGCCACCGTTCCAGTCCTCAGTAGCTTTCCGCATTATCCATTCACCATAGATGTTAAATAAAATTGGGCTTAGTATGCAGCCTTGTCTCAAGCCCTTTGTGACCCTGAAACTGTCAGTTAGTTCCCAATTTATTCTAACTCTGGCATAATTGTTATTGTACAGGCTTTTAATTAGCAGTATCAGATGATTAGGGACTCCCATTTCAGACAAAACCTGCCACATTTTACTCCAGTTGACCAAATCGAAAGCTTTACTATAATCTATGAAGCACAAATATGTTGTGATGTTGAATTCTCTGGATTTTTCTACAATCTGCCGTACGTTTAAAATTTGTTCTCTAGTACCACGTCCTGGGACGAAACCTGCTTGTTCCTCCGCAATGTTAGGTAGTAAAAAGGGCTTTATTCTCTCGAGAATTATGTGTAAGAGTATCTTACTGTAATGCGCAATTAGAGCAATTGTGCGATAGTTGCTACATAAATCTTTCGCTCCCTTTTTATGTATGGGAATATATAGTGATTGTGTCCAGTCCTCAGGCCATTTACCTGTCTTCCACACTCTTTGACAAATTTGATGTATTATATCCACTCCAACGTCATCTAGGGCCCAAATCATTTCAATAGGTATGTTATCTGGACCGGCAGCTTTTTGACTTTTTTGTCTCATAATTGCTGCTTCAACTTCACTTTTGAGTACGTCAGGTTCCGTCGCAAAACTGGCATCTTCTTGTTGTGATGGGGCGTCTGTGCTTTCCTCCATCATCAGTCGTCCACAGTATTCTTTCCATCTGTGTAAAATATCTTTTTTAGAAGTGAGTAGAGTTCCGTTATCATCTTTGATAGCAGGGTAGTTTGGTGTAAAGGAACGTGTTATCTGCTTTATTTTTTTAAACATGTCTCTGGTCTCAGTTTTGGTTTTATGCCCTTCTATTTCCATGCAGATTTTGTTCAAGTGTGTGTTCTTGTCCTTTTTACAGAGTCGTTTTATTTGACCGTTCAGCGCTTTATAGGCCTCTATATCACTTTTACTGTTCAGTTCTGTGGCTTTTAAGCACTTCCTCTCCTGTATTTTAGTCCACGTGGAGTCCGTTATCTATTGTTTCCTTCTTTCTTCTCTATCACTCTTAATATTTTTCGCAGCATTATGCAATATGGATTTTGTTTTTGTCCATATGCTGTTTGAGGACTCATCTGGATTTAATGATTGTTTGAGGTCACATAGCTTTTGCATTGCGGCTTTTTTGTACGGATCGTTATATCTTAGATGCCATTTAGTTGTTGTATTTCCTGTTTTTGGACTGTTTCTTAATTCATGCGGAATTCAGCTGATAAAAATTGATGGTCGCTATTACAATCTTTTCCTGGATAGGTCTTAACATCCTTAACAGCGCTCCTCCAACGGGTTTTTACCAGTATAAAATCTATCTGATTTCTGTATCTATTTCCTGGTGATATCCAAGTGTATAGTCGTCTTGGGTGATGTTGAAAGCCTGTATTAGTAACAAACAGGTTGTTGTCTATACAAAAGTGTAGCAAGCGTTCTCCTCTGTCATTTCTTTGGCCAAGTCCATATAATCCGACGGTCTCTCGCAAGTAATGATCTTCTGTAGTTACACCAATTTTAGCGTTGAAATCGCCTACGACTGCTGTGATTTCTCTATTTGGAAGCTTCCTAAGCGTCTGCTCCAACGTACTATAAAATGTTTCGATTTCTTCATCGTGAGCTTCGCTTGTTGGGGCATATATTTGTACTACATTAAGAATAACTGGACTGGCATTCATTCTGACAACAATTATCCGATCGCTGACGGTTATGTATTCTTTTACGGAGGTTTTAAAGGCATTATTTACTATCACTGCGACGCCATTCCGAGATTCGTTATCATTGCCGGAGAATATAAATATCGTTGCCATTTTTTGACGTAAAATGTCCTTTATCCTTCCAGTGGGTTTCAGATAGACCAACAATGGCATAATTGTGGATCTCGTTTTCTACTACATCCAATTTTCCGGGTTTCAGCAATCCTCGAACATTCCACGTACCGATTTTAAGGTGCTCCATATTTTTATGTTTATTCCAGACTCAGAGTTTCCATGGCGTGCCTGGTTTCTCACAACATCATGGCCGGTAGCCCATTTACGAATATACTTGTCATCTATTCCGATATTTTTTCAGTATTTGCATTAACGCCACCCAAAAGTGCTACGAACAAAACTTGGCAAGAATTAAAATGGGACCAGAAATCACCTCTCCTTTTTAAACAACTAAGGGACCAAGACAAGGCTGCTGTATTTAAAATACACAGAATATTAAAATGTCACCCACCGTATTTAAAATCTATTTGGACAGATTCTTAGTGAAATGGGTAAAAAAATGTAGAAACATGGAAATAAAGGTGAAAGAAAACACGTTATATACACTTTTCTTTGTGGATGACCAGGTATCATTGCCGAAGACAGCTACGATCTTAGCTATATGGTAAGGAAACTGCAAGAAAAATATAAGGTGGCAGGTCTAAACATGAGTATGACAAAATGTGAATATCTCTCATTGGGAACAGATGAAATATGTGACCTAGTATTGGAAGACTACAAAATTTCATTTTTAACAAGAAGGGAAATAGCGCAGATGAAATCAGGGAAAGAATAAACAAGGGCAGAGCAGCGACCCGTGCCTTAAACTTTATTCTCTGACAAAAAACAATTCGACGAGACACCAAAAAAACACATTTACGTTAGTATAGTCCAAAGTATTATACTTTACGGTTCGGAAGTATGGGACGTCACCAAAGCTAATAGTAACAAACTTATGACGACAGAAATGGATTATCTGAGACGAAGCTACGGTAGATCGAAACTGGAGAGAGTTAGATAGAAACGAACAAGTCAGAAACGAAATGAAAGTGTAGCGAAATATCAATGTTGACATAGAAAGAAAACAATTAATATGGTTCGGACATGTTAAAAGAATGCCAGAGTACAGATGACCTAGAAGGGTACTGGAATGGATCCTCCTGAAAGAAGAAAGAGGGGACGACTACGGAGAAGTTGGCGCAACGATTACAATGAAGCAATGGCGACAAGAGACTTAGAAGAGGCAACTGCAAATGACAGAAAAAGATGAAAATTGGAAAATAAAAATATTTTAATAATTATGCTTAAAATAAAATATTTCTAACACTTACTCTAGACGGAAGTCCACTGTTTGAGAGTACCTTTTTACCACACACTTCAACATATCAATTCAACTAAAAGTAATTTTGTTTTGAAGAATCCAGTTAAACCATCGCTTGCAATAATATTCGATAGTAAAATTACGCAACCGTTATACCGATTTTCCAACCAGTTTTATTAACAAAAACGTAAATAGAGATAGGTGCAAAGATTCATCAGGTTTAGTGTGTCGTCTGGGTGTTGGTGCTGGTAATTAGAGTGGACTGTAGTTTTAGATCGCCATGTAGCTGATCTTTTCTTCTCTGAGAGGCTTACTACAAACAATGTATTTCTTTTTGCTCACATGACCATGCCCGAGTACAACATACCACTTGGTATGCGGTTCTTGCATTTGTCGATCAGGAGAAGGCTTTTGATTCTGTAGAGTTTGAAACAACACTGGAAGCCCTAATTCAAAGTAGAATATATTACAGGTACACGACACTAATCAAAAACATCTACGGGAACGCTACATCAAGTATACGACTACACGAAGACACAGAAAAATTCAGCTTAGGTCGAGGAGTTAGACAAGGAGACAATATTTCACCAAAATTGTTCACGGCAGCTCTAGAGTCAATATTTAAGAGCACTCAATGGCAAGATATGGGCATCAATATAGATGGAGAAAGATTAAATCACCTAAGATTTGCAGATGATGTTGTATTAATCGCAGATAATTTACATGATACAGATTCTATGATGCATTCGCTTAAAAGTCGGTCTAAAAGAGCAGGATTAAAGATAAACTTTGAGAAAACTAAACTTACAACAAATCTCGTAATGAGTGGAAATATAACTATTGACAATAATGCTATACAACAAACAGACACTTACAAATATCTGGGACACGAAATCAAAATAAGCAGAGACAATCAATCACACGAAATACAGAGGCGAACAGGCCTAACATGGGCAGCATATGGCAAATTAAGCCATATTCTAAAAAGTTCAATTCCCATGTGTCTCAAGCGAAAGGTTTTTAACCAATGTGTTTTACCTGTACAAACTTATGGAGCAGAGACTTTAACACACGCAAAAATCTGCGAATAAACTCAGAGTTGCACAACGAGCCATAGAACGTGCAATGCTGAACGTGAGCCTTCGAGACCACATAACAAACCAACAAATCAGGCAAACACAAGATAGACGGTGGACAAGAAGTATTATGGAATGGAGGCCCAGAAACTATAAAAGAAGCCGAGGACGACCACCGACTAGATCGACCGATGATATAAAATGTGTAGCGGAAACTGGATACAAGCGACCCAGTGTAGAGAATACTGGAAAAAACTGAGCGAGGCCTATGTCCAGCAGTGGACGCGATTGGCTGATTGATGAAGATGACATCACCATGTATAATTTTCCTTGTATCATTCACTAATTAGTTTTTCTATTGATACAGGAACAAGTTGAAGTTCTGGATTAATTATTAATATTTCCACCAAACATAATTGACCGTTTTATTGATATGAACCCAGTAAATAATGACTTAAAGCATTAGGACCGGTGGCTTGCTTATGACCGACTCTACCTCCCTCATTTATTTAAATTAACAAGTGGCAAACAAACAAGGAAGCCACACATACAACATTAATATTAGAGAGAATTAACGCTTTCCACAAGAGGCAATAAAATACGTTGTATAACGATATAAAATACTTCTACTCTTTTACATTTGCTTTTGATTCGCCAAAAGATATCAATGTTTGTCTTAGCTGTTACTTTTTCTTCATATTCTTCAAGTGCCCTGTCCGTTGCGAACGTTGGCTATTAACATGGAAATTCTGATCTTGTTTTCGGCGCTTCTGAATAGTTCGGCCGATGTGAGTTCGAACCACTTCCGCAGATTTTGGAACCCTAGTGTCTTCTCCTGCCTGGCCCTCGCTTACTGTCTATTTTCAACTGGACAATCAATTGCAGCAAACGGTACTTATCGTGTCTCAATATGTGGCCTAGATATTCAAGCTTTCTCTGTTTAATTGTATTCACGATTTCTTTCTCCTTTCCGATTCTTTGGAGTACCTCTATGTTGGTGACATGTTCGGTCCAGGATATACGAAGATTGCGTCGATACACCCACATTTCGAATGCTTCTAGTTTTCTCATGAGAGTCTCCGTCATCGTCCAGGCCTCCACACCATACACTAAGATCGGAAAAATGTAGCATTTAACTAGACGTAGTTTTAGAGGAAGAGACAAATCCTTGCTTATGAGGAGCTTTTTCATATTGCTAAATGCTGCTCTAGCTCGTTCTATTCTCCCCTTAATTTCTGTGGCCTGTTCCCATTTTGCATTTACGTTGGTGCCAAGATACACATAAGATTCTACATGGTCAATTAGTATGTTACTTATCCATAATTGTCGAGCAGGTTGTTGCTTTTTGCTTGTCAGCATCCACTTTGTCTTCTTGAATATGAGGCACAGGCCGTATTCCTCACTAACTGAATAAACTCTTTCCATTACCCGTTGTAATTCGTCTATGGTACTGGCAAGGATCACCGTGTCGTCGGCATATCTTATATTGTTCGTTATCTCGCCGTTTATTTTTATGCCCTCGTTTACATTTTCCATACATTTGTTAAATATTTCCTCGGAATACATATTGAATAAGAGTGGGGATAATATACACCCCTGACGGACACCTCTTTTGATCTGCACACTTTCAGTGAGTTCGTTGCCAATTTTTGCTCTCGCTGATTGATCCCAATATAGGTTTGCCACAATTCGAATGTCCTTGTCGTCAATACCTGTCTTTCGCAGAATATCTATCAATTGTTCATGATTGACATTGTCGAATGCTTTTCTAAAATCTACAAAGCACAAATACACGTCCTTATCAACGTCTCAACACCGCTGTATAAGCACCTGGAGAGCGAAAGTTGCTTCTCTAGTTCCAAGTGCTTTCCGAAAACCAAACTGCAATCTATCAATATTTGACTCACATTTATCATATATTCCTCTATAAATGATCTTAGTGAACGCTTTAGTAACATTATTGATCAATCTTATAAGCCGGTAGTCATCACAGATCTGGGCATTTGGTTTCTTCGGGATTGTAATAAATGTTGACTGCAGCCAGTTCTCCGGGATTTTACCGCTATTATATATCAAAATCCACAAGGAAAAAATTCCTGTAGCTGGCTGTATACCACGTATAACAAAAAGAGGTTAATCTTTGTAAATGGGTATATTTATTTAAAAAACCCTTAAAAGGGCCACATCAATAGAACAAACGTTTTCGGACTACACAGTCCATCATCAGGTTATTAAAATCGAAAATGCCTAAAAATAAGTATAAACCATTTAGTTAAAACAAACGAGATTTTGAAATTTTGACTAAGGTTGAAAAGCAAAAGATGGTTATACTTACTAGGTCATAATGCCTGAGCCACCAAAATATTAGGGTAAAAACCCTTTAAATTACATTTAGTTATGAAATGTTGTACATTGTGTTATAAAATAACTGTGATGTTCTATATTAAATTAAATTTGACCAAAGGTAACACATGGCTCAAATGGGTTCCAGAGCCGGGCGAGAGACAACCTCTGCACTCGGAGAACAACGTGGAACTGATTGACAAGATACTTTTGAAGGATGAAGATAACAGAATGTCAATGCAACAAAAACTATAAAAGTTGTACATAGTATTACTACAGCCAAAAGATTCAACAAGTTTTGATGATTTTAAAAATAACAACAATCTAGGTGTTGGGATTTAAAAACTTTTTATTTATTAATTTAGGGTATAAAAGATGTCAAATCAATGATGGTTTTATAGTCATGATTAATATAATGACCTGTGCCTTAGGCAACTTATGTTGCTTTTCGTCGTATGGAATGTGGTCTAAAGTGTATTTAATTTTTGGGTTAGCTTGTATTTGTGAAATTTATCCTTTTATGTTTAACACATCTAGGACAAGGTAAAAATTAAATAACAAATATTTGAAGCTAATATCAGACCTCATGTTTAAATGACTTTATTTAGGAATGCTCCTATGGTGAAGAATTAATAAAATTAAGTTTAGTAAGATGGAAATCTACAGGCTGAAGAAATTGAAGTAGTAACATATGTGATTGAATTTAAAATCGAAGAGACTGGGTTCCTCAGAGACTGATGAGAATGAAAGTAAAAGAAATGAAAGGAGGGGGGGGGTTGAAGGAGAAAAGGAGTTGATCAACAATTAGAGATAATAGGGGTCCTTTATACTTAAAGTATCTAGCACCCTGAACAAAATCTATTTAGGTGGTATTAAATTCAGTTTGTAGAAACCTGAAATTTGTTGTATAAGTGTGCTACTAAGTTGTTGACCGAAAGAAGGTGGACAAAGGTAGATTAGGATTCTATGTAATATGGTAGATTATGAATTTTAATAAATTGTTAGATAATGTTTAAGTGATTACTAAATTAAAACTATTGGATACATGTTTAATATATGAATTGACCAAGAAATAATGAAAGAGAACAAAATTAACAGGAAAACGATGTAGAAGTGAAGAGTGAAGTGAGTGAAGAGATAAGATAGTGAAATGTTGGTATGGTGGATGTGGATGGTTCTGAAGTTAAAATTGGGGTCAGAAATTTGTGAGAGGAAGGTGTGACGATATTGTATAAAAAGGGGTGTTTGAAGAACCACAAGATTATGTAGGAATAAGGTGTTGACGTTTGTATAGGAAAATAAGGCAGAGAAAATAGGACAGTATTGTGAAGTGTGGACTATGAAAAAAGTTGACGATGTAAAGGTTGAAAGTCACGGTTGAAAGATACATGGCGATTAACACAATTGGGGCTTTTTTGTTTTTCTTTGACTATTTCCAAGTCTTCATATAGGTCTAATTTTAGAAAATTTTTTTGGGGAATATTATGTAACAAAGAGACGTCTTCTGGGATGTTGAGGGTATGTTTATGTTGTGCAAGATGTTGAGAGAAGGTGGAAGTGTTCTCTTTTTTAGTGTGTTCTAAGGAACGAGAAGTTAGTGATCTACAGGTTCTACCTATATATGTAGCATCACAATCAGAGCACTGTAATTTATAAACGCCACTACGATCCATGTAGTTGATGGGATCTTTTGTATTAGTTAAGCATTGTCCTAGATTGTTCGGGACTTTGAAAGAAATGTGGGTATTCTCAACAGATCTTTTTAGGATGTATCTAAGATCTCCAGAAAGACGTTCTTGAAGGTAAGGCAAAGAAAAATACTGAGTTTTGATGGTCAAGTCTCTGGGAAACGCAGTCTCTCTCAATAGTTTGAGTTGTCTCTTATTTATAAGTTTGTTAATGATGTTGGGGTCATATCCATTATTGAATGCTATTTGTTTAAGGGTGTTAACTTCTGTATGATAGTTGGATTGTGATAGTGGAATTGTTAATAATCGGTGAATGTAACTATGGAATGCTGCATATTTGTGTGACATTGGGTGGTTGGAAAACAAAGGTATGATATGGTCAGTTTGTGTTGGTTTCCTATAGATACTGAAATCGAAGTGGTCGTTTAATCTGGTGATGGCAAGGTCAAGAAAATTAATAGATATTTTTATGGATCACTTAGAATCCACACACATTATGAAAAATCCTGAAATTCTCCATTGGTTTCGATATGTTGATGACTGCTTAGTCTTCATATCAGGTAACTCAAATTCAGCTGATCTATTACTCTCTAAATTAAACCAAATCCACCCAAACATTAAGTTCACTATGGAACTAGAATCATCTCAATCTATTAATTTTCTTGACCTTACCATCACCAGATTAAACGACCACTTCGATTTCAGTATCTATAGGAAACCAACACAAACTGACCATATCATACCTTTGTTTTCCAACCACCCAATGTCACACAAATATGCAGCATTCCATAGTTACATTCACCGATTATTAACAATTCCACTATCACAATCCAACTATCATACAGAAGTTAACACCCTTAAACAAATAGCATTCAATAATGGATATGACCCCAACATCATTAACAAACTTATAAATAAGAGACAACTCAAACTATTGAGAGAGACTGCGTTTCCCAGAGACTTGACCATCAAAACTCAGTATTTTTCTTTGCCTTACCTTCAAGAACGTCTTTCTGGAGATCTTAGATACATCCTAAAAAGATCTGTTGAGAATACCCACATTTCTTTCAAAGTCCCGAACAATCTAGGACAATGCTTAACTAATACAAAAGATCCCATCAACTACATGGATCGTAGTGGCGTTTATAAATTACAGTGCTCTGATTGTGATGCTACATATATAGGTAGAACCTGTAGATCACTAACTTCTCGTTCCTTAGAACACACTAAAAAAGAGAACACTTCCACCTTCTCTCAACATCTTGCACAACATAAACATACCCTCAACATCCCAGAAGACGTCTCTTTGTTACATAATATTCCCCAAAAAAATTTTCTAAAATTAGACCTATATGAAGACTTGGAAATAGTCAAAGAAAAACAAAAAAGCCCCAATTGTGTTAATCGCCATGTATCTTTCAACCGTGACTTTCAACCTTTACATCGTCAACTTTTTTCATAGTCCACACTTCACAATACTGTCCTATTTTCTCTGCCTTATTTTCCTATACAAACGTCAACACCTTATTCCTACATAATCTTGTGGTTCTTCAAACACCCCTTTTTATACAATATCGTCACACCTTCCTCTCACAAATTTCTGACCCCAATTTTAACTTCAGAACCATCCACATCCACCATACCAACATTTCACTATCTTATCTCTTCACTCACTTCACTCTTCACTTCTACATCGTTTTCCTGTTAATTTTGTTCTCTTTCATTATTTCTTGGTCAATTCATATATTAAACATGTATCCAATAGTTTTAATTTAGTAATCACTTAAACATTATCTAACAATTTATTAAAATTCATAATCTACCATATTACATAGAATCCTAATCTACCTTTGTCCACCTTCTTTCGGTCAACAACTTAGTAGCACACTTATACAACAAATTTCAGGTTTCTACAAACTGAATTTAATACCACCTAAATAGATTTTGTTCAGGGTGCTAGATACTTTAAGTATAAAGGACCCCTATTATCTCTAATTGTTGATCAACTCCTTTTCTCCTTCAACCCCCCCCCCTCCTTTCATTTCTTTTACTTTCATTCTCATCAGTCTCTGAGGAACCCAGTCTCTTCGATTTTAAATTCAATCACATATGTTACTACTTCAATTTCTTCAGCCTGTAGATTTCCATCTTACTAAACTTAATTTTATTAATTCTTCACCATAGGAGCATTCCTAAATAAAGTCATTTAAACATGAGGTCTGATATTAGCTTCAAATATTTGTTATTTAATTTTTACCTTGTCCTAGATGTGTTAAACATAAAAGGATAAATTTCACAAATACAAGCTAACCCAAAAATTAAATACACTTTAGACCACATTCCATACGACGAAAAGCAACATAAGTTGCCTAAGGCACAGGTCATTATATTAATCATGACTATAAAACCATCATTGATTTGACATCTTTTATACCCTAAATTAATAAATAAAAAGTTTTTAAATCCCAACACCTAGATTGTTGTTATTTTTAAAATCATCAAAACTTGTTGAATCTTTTGGCTGTAGTAATACTATGTACAACTTTTATAGTTTTTGTTGCATTGACATTCTGTTATCTTCATCCTTCAAAAGTATCTTGTCAATCAGTTCCACGTTGTTCTCCGAGTGCAGAGGTTGTCTCTCGCCCGGCTCTGGAACCCATTTGAGCCATGTGTTACCTTTGGTCAAATTTAATTTAATATAGAACATCACAGTTATTTTATAACACAATGTACAACATTTCATAACTAAATGTAATTTAAAGGGTTTTTACCCTAATATTTTGGTGGCTCAGGCATTATGACCTAGTAAGTATAACCATCTTTTGCTTTTCAACCTTAGTCAAAATTTCAAAATCTCGTTTGTTTTAACTAAATGGTTTATACTTATTTTTAGGCATTTTCGATTTTAATAACCTGATGATGGACTGTGTAGTCCGAAAACGTTTGTTCTATTGATGTGGCCCTTTTAAGGTTTTTTAAATAAATATACCCATTTACAAAGATTAACCTCTTTTTGCTATTATATATGTTGCTAAAAAGTACAACTAGATTATCAAGGAACTGTTTGTCTGATTTACATATAATCTTTAATATTTCGCAGGATACATTGTCCGGACCTGCTGACTTATTGTTTTTTAGTGCTGCAATGGCATCTTTTATCTCCGATTAAAGGATTGAAGGTCCTGTTTCTCCTTCTCCATATAGGTGATGATCAGTCCTGTCAGATGCAAATAATTTTTCTATGTATGATTTACATGTTTCTAAGATCGTTGATGGCCCCGAGATAAGATTTCCATCGCTATCTTTTATGCTGTTGGGTGACTTATTAAGTTTCCTCTTGTTTGTCATTGATTCTACTTTTTTGTGCATATTGTAACTGTCGTATTTTCGTTCGTATTGTTCTATTTCCTTGCATTCGTTGGAAAACCATTTTTCTTTGTCTTCTCGAATTTTCGTTCTTATGGTTTTGTGGATCTGCTGGTATTTTTCTGCATTTTTATTCTTGAATTTACGCCTTTCATCTATCATATCTCATCAGACATCCATTCTTTCTTCTTCCGTCTATCAGGCTTTGTCGCGCATGTTGTCTGGATTGCTTTCCTCGATTTTTCCCATCTCTCTATTATGTCCGACGTGTTCTCGTTAATGTCGTTTATTTTCTTTCCTAGTTGTTCTCGTACTTTTATTTCGGTTTCTGGGTTAGTGAGTTTCTTAGTATCGATTGTGTTTAAATTAGATCTTTTCTAGAGCCGTCTTACTCTCATGACCATTCTGCATACCAACAGATTGTGGTCCGTGGGAACATCGGCACCTGGGTATGTTTTTGATGATTTTATCATGTTTTATATCTTGTTGGTACTGCTATGTAATCTATCTGATTCCTTATGATATTGTCAGGTTAGTCAGCGGGGGATTTCTATGTGTAAAGTCGACGTTTGGGGAGCTTGAAGAGTGCACTTCTTAACAGCAGGTTATATTCCTGGCAGAAGTATATAAGTCTATCACCTCTATTGTTTCTCTCCCCTAGACCGACGTTTCCCACGATCTCATTCACCTTGCTCTGCCAACCTTTGCATTGAAATCTCCCATTATTATTGTTTACAT
Source organism: Diabrotica balteata (assembly GCA_918026665.1). Taxonomy (NCBI): domain Eukaryota; kingdom Metazoa; phylum Arthropoda; class Insecta; order Coleoptera; family Chrysomelidae; genus Diabrotica; species Diabrotica balteata. The sequence goes on from OU898283.1 coordinate 89,718,729, forward strand.
TAGATCCCATGGAAATGAATATTCAACATAGATAACTGCCCATTTGGCCTATGGTAGTAAAAAAGAAACGATTATAAATAATAGAGAACATCAAAACAAGAAAACTACAACATTTATTGCATAATATGCAAAGAGAAAAATATTACAACTTAATTAGTTACACAGAATAAAACAAAATCAGTGAAATGCAGGAAAAAGAAGAGTCTTATAGCCGGATTCGAACAAACTTCAAACGAACTTTTTATAGCAGCCAAATATAAGGTCACAATAAGCATAAATAAACTTTCTGGAGGCATTTGAAAAACAGAAAGAGTCCTGTCTACATAGGAAGAAGAGGAAGAAAAAGAAGAGGTAGAAGAAGAAGAAGTAGAAGAAGAAGAAGAAGAATAAGCATAAATTATCACCTAAATCGTAGACATGAAATGTAAAGAAAACGAAAATCTTAATTATGGCTTTCCTAGAACATTTTCCCTTCCAAAGTTCCCTCACTTTGACACTACAGTCAATAATTATTATAAAATACAAAATAACTTTTATCAAGAATTTCTGCATTGATATTATAGTTTAGCTGAAAATTCATTTGAATCGGTTAACGTAGCATACTAATAATATTATATGGAACATATGTATTAGAACAATGAACTAATAATTTTATACGATTTTAAAAATAAGTTTAATTTCACCTAGTTCTATAAAACTCATTGTTATATTTTAAATAATGTGCTATAAATCTTTTTAAAGGAAAAAGAACATACTTGAATTACGATCCAGTAGATGTTGTACGTATACAATGTGAGTCAAATTTATAAAACACTGAAATTATTTCAGAAACGACCAATAGGGTGGTAAGGAAATTTGTTTTTTAGGAGTTGTCTAAAATTTATACGTTATCTGCTTTGTTTTTAGACCATCTGTTTTCTAATAATATAGAGAATTCAGTAAATTTGTACTGTAAAGTGAGACTGGTAGGAAAGTTTTGGGGAAGTTCTGATTTTTTCATTCCATATGTGTTTTGGGGTGCTAAATCTGAATCTGAGGTTTGCGGACAAAATTTCGTGACGCAACATTTAAAAAACCAGAAGAAATCGGTTTTGTTTTGCTTTTTCCGGTTTTTTGCTTAAAACTCGAAAACTGTTAACTTTTAGTAAATGGTCTGTTTACAGAAATTAAAGTACTTAAAGTTCTGTACAAATGTCACTATTTTGGTTATTGTACAGACGAACCGTTCGGTCTCAAGTGCAAGTTGAAAATTGGCAATTTGTACCGGTATGACCGCAAAACCCACTTTGTAGATTTGTATTGAAAGGTTTTTAGTTAATTTTTACTAGTATTTAAGTTAATTAAAATAAAGACCGAGTCACATGGATAATTCACGTTTTGACTCAAATATTATAGCTAGATTGCAAAAAATCAAAATAACTCAGTTAAAAGCTTTAGTCATTATGGAATTATTTAGTTTGGAAGTAGTCATATGTGGTAATGTTGCGAGTTGATTTGGTTGCAGTTGCATATGAGGAAGTTGAAGTAGAATTTTATTATGCTAAATATTTTGTGGCATTTTTAAAAGTTGTGAACTGTGAGGATCTGATGTGAGAACTGTATTTGTTATCGGTACCCTTGTAGTCAAAGGCAGACATAAATTTAATTATTTGTTAAATTTAGTTAGGTTTTATTTATTTTCTTGCAAAAATATATGTTAGGTAGGCCTATGCCCTCTATAAAGACAAAAAAAAAGGTAGGCCTATGCCACTAGTAGCTGGTCCAGTTTTTGAAGAAATTAACAATTTGCTAATTAACTAATCGATCCAAAAAGAAAAATCATGCAATTGGGATTATTAATACATACGGTATAAAGTCTGGTCTTACAAATATTTAAAAGCAGTTGTTAGTTTTCACAAAAAGCACTAAAACTCGAAGCATGACACTAATACGATGTTTACTCTTTCAAGTACACACTCAGAATCTCCACTAATAAATTAAACGATTTCTAAAGTATTTTAAATATTAATTGTGGCTTATTCCCCAGAAAAATAGAAATTGCATTAAGATGTCACAAGAAAATAGCTTCAAAACAATACTTTTCTTGAAATCGTAGAAATCCTAACAGTCAGTTAAAACAAAATGAGACAAGTATTTGTAAACCATCGCATCACACAAGAAGACACTTTATTATTAAAACGCAGCGATGCTATGAACATCAACGAAAAAAAGAGAAATAATCAAAATGTGAATAGTATTATATTAATCTCAAGACAGAAAAAAATACAAATAAAGTTCTGTCAGCATTATATTTACATACCTTTTGTTATTTTCTACCTAAAAGTTATTTTTAAACCACAACAAAAGTATTTGCGCAACGTATGTCATAAACATACCAATTTTAATTGCAGTTTTTGTATAGTAACCAAGTTTATTACTAAAAGTACATAAAATCAATATTGCTTATTGATAACTAATAACAAAACCTTGACATGAACTTAAAACAAGTGGGAAGTAAGTTTCTTGTGTATGTATATTTTATAAAACGAATTAGTATCTAGATAAGAATTTACATTTTTACTATTATATGTTTCGACAATATGGAACAGAGCTAGAAATACATAACGACGGATATGGAGAGTTGAGAATATAGAGGACTGAATATAAAAATCTATTGCACCCATAGTTTTTTTGATAATTGTTAAAAATTATAAAAAATTTTCGTTTTCATAATATTCGTTAAATCAAATACAGGGTAAGTAAAAATGCAAGAACATTATTTTCTTGGTAATTTTAGTACCCTGTATTTTTATATCTCTATCTCTATCTAATTAGCCTTCTTCGGTCCATCTTTGAACATAGGACTCCCCAATTCTTTTCCATTCTTCTCTGTCTGTCGCTACAGTCATCCATCTAGAGCCCACGTGCTTCTTGGTATCAACTGCCCATCTCATTTGGGGCCTTCCTCTGCTTCGTTTATATTCCCACGGTCTCCAACTTATAAGAATTTTGTTCCATCGGTCTTCTTTTTGTCTTATATTGTGTCCGGCAAATCTCCATTTCAATTTTGCAACTTCTTGTCTAACATCCCTCACTGTTGTTTTCTCTCTTATCCACTCATTTCTCTTCTTATCCATTAGTCTTATGTGCAACATTTGTCTTTCCATTGCTCTTTGAGTTTTTATGATTTTGTCCATGTTTGCTTTTGTAAATGTCCACGTTTGAGAACCATAAGTAAGAACAGGGAGTACGCATTGATTATATACTTTGGTCTTAAGATGCTGTGGATATCTTTTGTTTTTAAGAATGTAGCTTAGTTTGCCAAATGCCGCCCATGCCAGTCGAACTCGTCTCTTGATCTCTGCTGTTTGGTTCTCTTTGTTAAGTTTTATAGTTTGACCAAGATATATATATATATATATATATAATATATATATATATATATATATATATACCATATATATATATATATATATATATATATATATATATATATAATATATATATATATATATATAAATAATATATATAATATATATATATATATATATATATATATATTTATAGTGGACTGGTATAGAAAACCAACAGCATCAGGTAGATATCTCCACTACCTATCATATTACAAACATTCAAAGAAAATTAATCTATTAAAACAAATGAAGACCAGAGTGATGAAAATTTCAGATATAACCTTCCACGAAAAGAACTTCAAACTTTTGCACAACCTATTTACAGATATCTCTTATCCCTCTGATTTAGTTAAGAAAATCCTTTATGACACCCCTTTATCCCTTCCTCAAGGTATAGTTGATGAATTAAACAACATCAACACAAATATCCAAGGGGAAATGGGTAGCTCCGAGCAAATTGACACTAATAACCGAGAAATAAGAGAAAATGATATTACAACCAATGAACAAAACACTGAATACACAATGATTTCTCTATCTTACATCAAAGAACTCACACCCAGACTAGCAAGGGTACTAAATTCTTTTTATAATTTCAAAATTGCCAACAAAACGGTATTTTCAATTAAAAACCTTCACACAAAAGTAAAAGACAAAACTCCTAGAGAGCAGATGTCACATGTAGTCTACAGCATTCCATGCAAAAACTGCAATAAAAAAATACATAGGCCACACAGAAAGGCATCTAAAAAATCGCATAATTTCACATAAAAGCGACTGCAGACTGCATCATGACCGTTGCTCATTAGCACTTCATGTAGTAAATGAAGGACATCAGATGGACTTTGAGTCAGTAGAGGTTCTAGAAAGAGAAACCAACTACAAGAAACGTCTTTTCCAAGAAATGGCTTGTATAGCACAAACAGAAAACAACATCAATAAAAAAACAGACATTAACCATCTCAGTGAAATTTATTCCTTTCTTCTAACAGTAGACAAACAACATATGAAATTCAACAATTCAATAGTTTCCATTTTAGAATAAATTTAACTCTAGTTTATCACATAGTTTAACAATAGACTCTTAAAGTAAAAAAATCATACAGCACTTTATCAATTTTTACAATAATTAACATTTCATATCAAAACTTAAATATAACAGTACTTTATTAATCTTCAACCTTTACAAAATAACTAGGTCTTGGAATCAACCAAAATCTATTTATTACACTCTTGTTACCATGATCTTCAATCATGTTAACAATTTAAAAATTTTACTTAAAATATCTCCTACCTTAGATTCTATTCTAATACAGGTACAGACAACCAATAAGACAAGGGCCACTAAAGTCTCCCCTCTACTTTGACCATCTAAGAGAGAAGAAGATTTTAGAGGTTAGTGTCTTCCAACCTACAATCAACCACGTTGTTTCACTTTACATGACACTCTGTACAGTTTAATAAGAAATAAGAATTTATAAGATGTAAAACTCTCGAGAGAGGACATTCGGTCCTACACACAATTAGTTGAAATTGTGCATTGTCTTTGTACCAGTCTTAGTGAATTTTAACATTACATGTTTTTTCTGTTTTTCTTTTGTGAGAAAAAAACTTATACAATTTTTTCTCACAAAATTTTATAAATTTGACCAGCTTTTACGGCACCATTCTCAAAATCGTAAGTAAGATCAACGTATTTATAACAGATTGTCAATTTTCATGTAAACTAATTGTAGCTTATCCCTGATGATGTTGATAACTATCAACGAAATATTGGATCAATAAAGGACTAAAGAGTACACTTAGCCTATCCTTTCAGCTGTTTTTACCCAAAGAGTCTAACTTGGTTTATCTTCTAACTTAATCAGCTGTGATTAACACCATATATATATATATATATATATATATATATATATATATATATATATATATATATATTATATACATATATATATATAATATATATTTATATATATATATATATATATATATATATAATCCTTAACTTGTTCTATTTCATCTGTCCGATTCTCATTGTGATGTCTTCATCATGTATTTGTTATAGTTTTGGTCTTGCTGTCATTCATATTAAGGCCTATCTTTCCAGCTTCTACATCCAGTTCTTTCATCATTTCAAATAATTCTTCTTTTTTATCGGATATCAATACTATGTCATCAGCGTACCTTAGATGGTTCAAGCGTTGTCCACAAATTTTTATACCTTTTTTTTCCCATTCTAATCTTTTAAAAGTATCTTCGGGAGCCTGATTGAAAAGTTTCGGTGATATTGTATCACCCTGTCTCACGCCTCTACTTATTGGTAATGATTTTGTTCCTTCATATACTTTAATTGTTGTTTTGGCTTTCTTATATATATATATATATATATATATATATATAAATATATATATATATATATATTGGTTATTAGTTCCGTATATCTGTGGTCAATTCGGCTGGTAATCAAAGAACTTTTCACTGCCCAATGTTCGACACTGTCGAAAGCCTTTTCGAAATCTATGAACGCCATATATAGAGGAATGTGGCATTCATTTGCTCGTTCTATAAGTATTTTCATACTTAGTAAATGGTCACTTGTGCTGAATCCCTTTCTAAAACCAGCTTGTTATTTCGACTGGTATTCATCGAGTTTTGTCGTCAATCTATATCATTATCGAAAAATAATGAAGTTATCCGTTTTCTCGATATTTTTATTTTTCCATCAAAGTATTAATTTGGTAGATATTTTAACGTTTGCCTACCAACAATTATTGTGAGATGGCCATGATTGATTTGTCAGAAACTGGCAGTTTAACATTATTGTTTATTAGTTCAGTAACGAAATATCAACACAGAAAAGAAAACAATTTATTTCAAGGAGTTGTCAAATTGTTTCGAACGAGTACATACCGCTCTGTGAATCAGTGTAAAAATTTGCCTTTATCACAGTAAATACTAGTTTATAAAATTATTTTACCAGGTAACCAGTAATAGAGATATGCGTTAGATTTGCTGCCTACAACTCGAAACTTTAATACAATAAAATCAAAAATAGTTACTTTTTCTAATGGACTATGTCTCTAGTCACAAAATAAAACTACACACACACAGTTACTTTTGACTACATGAGAAACAACTTAAATCAATGTTCTCCTACAGTTGGCAACACCATGTCTGGAAAAAACATCATCAGTAATAATCCAAACTCATATGCAACTGCTATTATGTCAAAACCCAAACCGAAATATCCCAAAAAAGATCAAGCAATATTAATACATGCTGAACCAAACTTATTACCACTCGACTACGTCAAAGCCATAGGTAACATTGTTAGCCCCAAAAACATATGCTTCGCCTTAAGAATTTCCAATAATCAGATATGCATCTACTTAACAAATTCTGAACTCGTCGAACATATTTTAACAGAAAATCCTACGATTTTAATCAACTCTGTAGAACTACCTGTAAGAAGACTGGCAACCCCAGTCAAGAGACTAATAATCTCTAACGTCTGTCTACCCTCGCTTAGAACGCTTACAACAATTAATCAATAATACAAAAGCAGATATTATCTGATTTCAAGAAACCAATTTCAAGGAAACATATAGTGAACTTAAAAATTTTGAAGGTTACCATTTTTTTCGGCCTACGTTTACAAGAGTAAGTGGGGGAACATCTATCTTCGTGTCTAATGATTTATTTTCTATACAGTATATCCTAACCACCAATTTGGAGGCCATAGCAATAACTGTCTGGTATCCCGACCAAATAATCATATGCAGTACATATATTTCACCTAATTATAACTTAACAGAAACCGAGTTAGATGACTTAATTCGCCAACTTCCCAGTCCTTTTATACTAGTTGGAGACTTTAACGCCCATAATACCATGTGGGGATCAAAGAAAACATTTGGTAGAGGAAAAACCGTAGAGACCGTATTGAGTTGCAATAATACGTGTCTGATAAATAGTGTAAATCATGTAAACAATAACAATATGCCCCTCTAAAAATGCAGTAGCATGGTGGAATTCAGAATGTGACATAACTGTACGTCAATGCAAAACGGCCTTCAACAGATATCGAAAAAGTAGAACTCAAGAAAACCTAATCTATTTTAAAAAGATAAGAGCTAAAGCAAAATATGTCCTTAAAAAAAGCAAAAAAGATTCCTAGCAAAATTTTGTCTCTACAATTATAGTGATACTCCACATCTCAAGTTTGGATAAAAATAAGACAAATGAAAGGTCATAAAACTCCTCCAAAAATTCCAGCAATATCATTGAATGGAAAAGTTATAAGAGATAACCAAACAATTACTTAAATCATAGCTGAAAGATTTTCATGGAAATTTAGGTCTGAAGTCGAACATATTGAAAGTCCAAATGATCAGAATATACAAATTTCTCTTGTTCCACAAATTAGTAGACACGACATTGATGCTATTAATCTTCCTTTTACACAAGCAAAATTAGCGCTTGCACTATCCTCTTGAACGAACTCCGCCGTTGGACCAGACAATATCCCAATTATATTTATCAAAAATTTATCGCATTTATCTTCAAAAAAATATGGTCCTACTAGATGGTTACCGACGATACCTCCCCACACATTTAGAGACCATCTTGTTTGACTATGTGTTACTATGTGGTATAGATTACGTTGAATAGTAATGAAAGTTATGTCTATTAACAGAATCGATTCGATGGAATGTAGCTTCATCACCAAATAGGACATAATCAAAAAAATCTCTTCGCTCATTAATTTTTTCTAAGGCCCATTTACAAAATACTATTCGTTTCTGAAAATCATCATTAATTAATGCTTGGTGCGTTTGAATATGATAAGGGTGCACATTGTTTCTAGATATAATGTATTGAATAGAGTAGGAACTAAGCTCTTGTTCATTGGAAATAATCCTTAATACTTGTGGGTTTTCTGTAACTGCCATCAACACACTCATTTCGTTTTCCTCTGTCATCTTAGTAGTTTTTGTTCGTTCAGGTTTTTCATACTTCATTGAACCATTGCGGTTAAATCGATCTTTCAATTTTTCAAATGTATCTTGTCTAGGTTGCCGCCTATCTGGAAACCGTTCTTGATAAATTCTAGATGATAGTAATGAATTTTTATTGCATTCTCCCAATATCTAGATCATATTTACCATTTCATTAATAGTTAAATTCATTATTGCTAATTTAAATTGAATTAATTACTGAAATACTAGATAATAATTGTTGCTAATTTACGATGTACCCCAATACTGAATTTTTAATCAATAATGTCCAACTGTCAGTTTCTGACAAATCAATTATGGCGAACTTACAATAATTATTGATAAACTTTCAAATATCTACCAAATTAATACTTTGACAGAAAAATAAAAATATCTAGAAAACTGATAACTTTAGGTATAGAGAGTACTTTATAAAATTTGAAGTACGATATTAGTACTTTTCGATAGTAATATAAAATACAGGGTGTTTAAAATTACTAAGAAAATAATGTACTTGCATTTTGACTTACCCTCATTTATTGATTAATTTTTCTCTATTGTAAAATCCTGAAGCGAGCGTCACGAGAGCACGACGACACGAGCAGCTTCCCGAAATAACGGTTTTCACATCGATATACTACTCTTTATTAATTCGTTTCTACTCATCATAATATTTTTTTAATGTTATTTGTTAATAAATTCCTTTTAAACTATAATCAGATGTTATTTTTAAAATCTAATTTATTTTATACAATAATTAAATTTACTATCAAATTAATAATTGAAATATTAAATTTATATTTTATTATTAACTTAATATTTAGTCTCACTTTGACGGGTGTGTATTTTGTTGATACGTTACCAGGTGGCGTTACTAGCAAACATAATTTATTGAATTATTTTAATATAATATAATTTGTTTAAATATGTATATATATATATATATATATATAATATATATAATAGTTTTCAGTTTCTTGAACCGTATTATATTTAATATAAAATTAATATTTTTTGGGTTTAGGTTCAATAAAGATATGTTACATGTGGAACTAGATTTTATTTTCCATTGCAATCAATCAACGTTTCGGCAGGAAACCCTTGCCTTTGTCAAGATTCTAAAATGTGTATATATATAAGGACAAACAGATATTGTAAAATATGTATATATATATGACTTACCAAAACGTAAAACGTGACACAGACATATATTTTATTTAGGTTTGTGTATCTTTTTTGTCATTTATTGCGTTGGTGTTTCTTTTTATTTCTATTGATTCGTATATCTCCCTTTTCTTTTTGTTTTTTTCTGTTTTTAAAATTTTGATGTTTTCAAAGTCAAATTTATGCTTTTTCCCGCTTTCATGTATTGTGAGCGTAGTGACGTTGTTCTTGTCGTATTTGTGAGAACGAATTCTGGATTGAAGCAGTTGACTGGTTTGACCGATATAGACACCTTCACAGTTTGTACATGGTATCTCGTAAACAACATGTGATTGTTTAAGTTTTGGAGTTTGTGTTTTTAGTTTTGTGAATCCAGAATACAGACCAACTGCAATAAAAAAAGCAAAAAATGCCATTCTAAAGAATGCATATCCCGAACATCTAATCGAAACTATTTTCAAATCAAGACTCAATAAATTTTATAACAATACAACTAACAACAAACCCAACAGTATCAAAACCACTTGTACAACTCTTCCATATATAAAAGGTTTATCCGAGCAACTAACAAATCTTTTAGCCAAACATAATATAACAGTGGCCCACAAAGGCAACAACCTGTTAAATAAATACTTCACAAAACTAAAAACACAAACTCCAAAACTTAAAAAATCACATGTTGTTTACGAGATACCATGTACAAACTGTGAAGGTGTCTATATCGGTCAAACCAGTCAACTGCTTCAATCCAGAATTCGTTCTCACAAGTACGACAAGAACAATGTCACTGCGTTCACAAAACATGAAAGCTTGAAGAAGCATAAATTTGGCTTTAAAAACATCAAAATTTTAAAAACAGAAAAAAACAAAAAGAAAAGGGAGATATACGAATCAATAGAAATAAAAAGAAACACCAACGCAATAAATGACAAAAAAGATACACAAAACCTAAATAAAATATATTTCAATCTGATTTAAACAATAACAATATAACATCATAAAAAGCTCTTAAAGTCATAACATATCTCCACCTTACCTTTTTTAAAAACATCAACGATACGCCCATATAAAAATAATTATATACTAATGACAGTAAACAATGAGATATCAGATATCAACTTTTATATGTCAGTTCGTTAATGTCTGTGTCACGTTTTACGTTTTGGTAAGTCATATATATATATACATATTTTACAATATCTGTTTGTCCTTATATATATATATATACACCTTTTAGAATCTTGACAAAGGCAAGGGTTTCTTGCCGAAACGTTGATTGATTGCAATGGAAAATAAAATCTAGTTCCACATGTAACATATCTTTATTGAACCTAAACCCAAGAAATATTAATTTTATATTATATATATATATATATATATAGATATGTATATATATATATATATATAATATATATATATATATATATAGATATGTATATATATATATATAATATATATATATATATATATATAGATATGTATATATATATATATATATATATATATAGATATGTATATATATATATATATATATAATATATATATATATATATATATATAATAGATATGTATATATATAATATATATATATATATATATATATATATATATATAGATATGTATATAATATATATATATATATATACATATATATATATACATATATATATATATATACATATATATATATATATATATATATATATACATATATATATATATACTTCTAGCGGTTAATGTAGGCTCCGTAATAAAAGGGTATTATACGAACTCCAGGAGAATATACGCCGTGTATATTATTATCTAAGTAGCGCTTTATGTAGACTCCGACCAACACGTCGGATCAAGTGGACTCTGTAATAGGATAAAACATTTTTGGGGCCCGTATATAACTTTTCGCGTACACTTCTAAACTCCTGCGATGTTGCCAATATTAGTATTAGTAGTAGATTTTAAAATTTTATAGCCGGTACATTTTGGAGCTTATTATTTTCAATTACTTTTATTAATTACAATTATTTTCAAACTTAAAGAAGTAACTATAATAAACTTGAAAAAGGTTAGTTTCCATTTAATATATTATTTTTTTTTTAAATGCATGGGCACTTAAACATTTAGTCTCTAAATGTACGAATATCGAGTAGAGTTATCTTGTAATAGTTGAAGAAAGTAGAAGCCTTTCGGTAGGATTACAATAAACTACATAAGATTAAAGAGAACTCTGAAAACAGATCTTTATAGTTTTTCAATTACTGTAGTTTATGACGTGCAATATTTGTTTCATAGAGTAGTTAAATTTATACAATAATAATTTATGTGAAGTGTTTAAAGAAGTAATCACCAACCTTTATTAGAATACGCACAATAAGAAGATGAAGCTTACTATATATTGTTTACTTATTATATTCATAAAAAGAATATCTAAAGTAAAATTTTACTTCTTATTACGATACCGGATCCTGGACATTGCACGGTAGTGTGTCATAACGGTTTCATCTTTCATATAAACATCGATTGTTTTTAGTTTTAGATGTATTTGTAACATATCTACCTTAAACAGTTTTATTTTACATACATTTAGCACATTGGCTCTGACAATGACCTTTAAATATACATTGTTAAAAATTGAATACATTAATCAATTTAAAACGTTCTTTGTTGTCTTCTGTTTCTTTATCTGCATTTTGTTTATTTATATCGTTTCCACTCATAACAAATATTGAGTAGTTTATTGTTTCAGTAAACTTTCTCCTTATATGTCGGTGTTATATAAGTTGTCTAGTTATTATAGCGTATATAATGTCGTACGTAAACGCCATTTTATTTAATAAAATACTGAAAACTTTATTTTTAAAACTTCGACAAAATTAATTCTATCTTATCACTACAGCTGTTTCGGCAGAGTGCTCTTCTCAAGCCTCAAGTATCTCGAATCCATCAATCAGCCATTGCATTTCTTATACTTTTATTTTAATCCTCTCCAGTCAAAGATTTTGAAGCAGCTTTGCTCCATTAGTCCATTTTTGTTGATTTTTTGTCACTGTTTCTCCTTTCTCTTTATCATCATCATTACGTAGCGCTACAACACTGGGTGGGTCTTCGCTAACTACTATTTTTCTCCAAGTTGACCGATCTTCCCACGGATCTGCAATCAAATGAAATGTTTATTTTTTAAAATTTGATTGTATGTTGTCTCTCCATTGTATATTGAGATGTTTAAGTGGCATTCTTCTGTGCTAACTTCCTTCCATACAGTTTTACAAGTTTGACATCTTGGCGTCTATGCATGTGTCCGATCTACCTTAAGCGATTTTTTTCCTGGACAATATCGTTATAAGAGCTTTCTTAATTTAGTATGTGTTCTTATTCGATACGGATTTGTAGTGATATGATAATGAGGTTAAAAATTGTCGTATTATTTTTATTTATTTTGCTTCAACCACTTAGGGTTATTAGCATAAGAAAAATACAAAAAGTGATAAAGACTTAAGGCATAAACCAAATATCAATTACATAAATAATGTATACAATATATATTTAAATTATTAATGTATTGTATTAAATTTATTAAAAAAGTTATTGATTTCAAGAATTCTATCAAGTCAGCTACATATTTAGATTCTCCTAGAAGTTCTTGTAATGTTTTTGGAATGTGGTAATATAATCTTTCAACTAAGTAGATTGGACAGTCAATCAAAATGTTCTTCACTGTCACTTTACATTCACAGACAAAACGCACTGGTTCCTCTTTTCTCTTCAACAAGTATTTATGTCAATATAAGGTTGAATGTTCGAATAAATGAACTTTGATGGTACACAAGGCAAATATCGAACACAGTAATTAATTAAATCTTGCCCAAGTACTTTCGATCACAAGATCATCCTCAGGGCATTTCGTCAATTGTGGCCTATCCAGCAATAATGGAATGTCATACATGTAAACGGGGACATAACAAGTACACTAAAGACAAACAAACACTTTAAAATTTAAATTGGAGAAGCTACATTTTTATAAAATGTAGCTTCTATAATATAAAAATGTAGCTTCTCCAATTTGGCTTCTATAATATAAAAATGTAGCTTCTCCAATTTAAATTTTAAAGTGTTTGTTTGTCTTTAGTGTACTTGTTATGTCCCCGTTTACATGTATGACATTCCATTATTGCTGGATAGGCCACAATTGACGAAATGCCCCTGAGGATGATCTTGTGATCGAAAGTACTTGGGCAAGATTTAATTAATTACTGTGTTCGATATTTGCCTTGTGTACCATCAAAGTATTTATGTATTGTAGAAGTGTGTTATAATCTGAGACGTGTTATAAGGACTTAATGTCGTTGCTTTCAAAGCTAGAAGTTCCATGGAAGAAAGGAAGATTTTGTTTCTGTCAATTTAGTTGTGCTTCTATTCCATTGGTTTTGCCAAACATTGTGCAATTTTACTTTTAAATAAGGTTTTAAATCTAAATGCACCGTTAGATTTTCGACTGATGCGACTGAATTGGTTAGTGCGGAACTAGCTGGACTATCTGCCTTTATGTTACTATCTATTCCAGCGTGTGACGGTACCCAGAGGAACTACTGTCAAATTGTTTTGGTATATATGGTACAACATTAACTTAATCTTCTTCTTCTTCTTCTAGTTCCATGACCGTTATCGATCGTTGGATATCATGTTGGCTACCATATTCGCTATCGTGACTTTATTGACAGCAGCTCTAAATAACGATGTAGTTGATTTTCCATACCATTGCCTTAGATTTTTCAGCCATGATGTTCTTCTTCTACCAGGACCACGATTACCTTGGATCTTTCCCTGAATGATCAGATGTAAAAGATCATATTTTTCAGGGTGTCTCATAATATGACCGAAGTATTCCAGCTTGCGTTTCTTTATTATATTGACCAGTTGTGTTGTTTGGTTCAGCCGTCTAAGGACCTCCTCATTTCTAACTCTGTCGACCCAGCTTATTTTTAGTAGTCGTCTGTATACCCACATCTCAAAGGCTGTCAAGCGTTTAAGCATAGCCTCAGTTAGGGTCCACGCTTCTACTCCATACAGCAGGACAGGAAAGATGTAGCAAGATATCATACGAACTCTAAGGTCAATGCTAAGATCATGACTGCAAAGTACGTTTCTCATTTTTACAAAGGCAGCTCGGGCTTGTTCTATTCGGCTTTTAATTTCTGCGGTTGGATCCCAGCTCTCATTGATATTACTGCCGAGATACACGAGTTTCTCTATTTTGTCCAGTGTGGCATCTCCGACTTTTATACCGTCATCATGTATATAATTTTGTTTTCTAACTTATTCTGCTGTACATAATGTTGGATGAGAGGGATAAATCTGAGAAATGGATGTCAGATAACTAAGTGAATCAGATATTATAAGAGATTTGGGAAGTTTTTTTTTCTAGAATAAAGGTTAGGGCCCTAATAATGGCAAATAGTTCTACTGTAAAAATACTTGTCTTAGGAGACAATTTGACAATTTATAGATGGAATGTTCATGTGATATTACAAAGCATGCTCCTACTCGATTTATGGCCTTGATGCGTTCGTGTATATAAAATGGTAATTTTATATACACTAACTTTACACGAATTTTATGTATATATATAACATATATGGTATAATATGCTGTAAGTTTAAAGGTTACAAAGCGGAGAGGGAACAACCCAAGGAAAACATATATTTATTACACAGGTAGGATAAATGGGAGGTAGTTCAATATTAAAATCGAATAAGTATCTATTGGCTCGTTCATAGAAAGGTACAGGACCACTATTTCTTTTTTGATAGACCTCCTAGAACCTGTTAGCAACAGCATGATGAAGAGCTGGATTTTTTGGGTTAGATTTTATATTCGAGACATACGATAGACTTAAAATTACCTAGGATAGGTGTTCTCCAGCTTCACAGAGTAGACTGTCCACAGGACTGGTGCAATATGCTCCTAGAGCAAGTCTAACGGCTGCACTCGGAAGAGTATCCAAAGTTTTAAGCAATGTTTGATTTGGTGTGTTATACACAACACATCCGTAGTCCAGTTTTGATCTAATTAAAGCTCTACATATATTTATTAGAGTTGGAAAATCTGCTCCCCAATTTTTATGTGATACAGATTTCATAATGTTTAGTCCAGCTTGGCACGATAGGCTTAGCGAGTGTATATGACTTTTCTAACTTAATTTTGAGTACAGTTGCATCCCTAGGAATTTTATTTCTTTTTTATATTCTATAGGAAAATTGTATAAAAATAGATTTGGGAATCTATAAAAATAGATTTTGGGAGATAGTTGTTCAAAATTTAATATCGGTGTTACAAGTTTATTAGTAATAAAATCTTTTACGGGTTACATGCTGTTAGCAAGTCTCAGAATTGTCAATAGTTTTGGATTTTTAAGATTTTGTATTGGTTTTTGTAAAATTTTCTTTAGGTTCTTGTAAATGTGGGGTTAACATTTCATCAAGGCTACGTGTTTACTTTTTTACTAGGTGTATTAGTTATTTTAAGTGTATTAGTGGTATCTATTAATATCCTATTGATAGGGTATGCAAGTCTTGAGGAATAGATTGGACTTGATATATGAGGTTGTGAAAGATTAGGTGTTGTTGATAACTCGGTAGTTGTTATATTTGTATCTGTGCATGTAGTTTGAGAACTTGGAAATGATGTTGAGGATCATATTTGAGATTCAGTTCATATTGGTATAATTAATGAAGAAGGTATAGTCGAGGATTGTAAGGAAAATGAATTCGCTGAAGATGCTGATGTGATCGTGACGTCATGTGGAAGAGTATTAACTACTGTATTTATAGTAGTAGTTGGCACTGTTGTTGTAACGTTTTGATTTGGATTTCTACAGGATGAACAATTTGCTACAAAATGGTCAGATGATTTACAATAACACATCTGTTTTCTAAAGATAAGAAAATATGAATAAACAAACCAAATGAAAGTAAAATCAATAAACACATTATATACACAAAAATATTATATACATCCCTAATATTCACATATTAAAAATTGTCTGGTAGAAGTTTGCCTCCCAAAAATACAAAAAAGTAGTTATTCATAACTCAGGTTGCTTTACGAAAGGTCAACGAATCAGCATAAAAGCACAGCTGTTTTTAAAACACAATATTATTAGACGAATTGTGGATATCCATTACCTCCTGTCTATAAAATAAATTAGAAAACTATGTTAAAATATGATACGGCAGGAAAAACGGCAATGTAACTCAAATATGATGATTTTGCCACAGCATAAGAATATTGCCTCGTACTGGTATATAGCAATTTGTTGTTATAAGTTTATAGTTTTTCGAAAAATGAACTCAGATTTAAATATTAAAACGTCAAATAAAATATAAAAACCTATTGAACCTTATTCCCAGCATTATTCTCCAACAGTGACATAACGTCACAAGAAAATAATTTGAAAAAATCATTGCGTAATTCAAATTTCATATTTATACCGGTATCTCAGAAAAGAATAATATTTGTATAAAGTACAGTCATATTTTGAAATAAAATCTTCAATTCAGAGATTGGACATTCTTAATAATTGTGTAATCTAATAGGGCCGCCTGTTTATGCTTGGCAGACTTAGAAAACACTGAGAACACAAATATTTATTCTTTTACTATGTTGTAAAATAAGTATACTCAAAATAAATAAATATTATCTACTAAGTACTCTACTCCAGTTTAATATCAATGCATAAAATATTATAAAAATTTTGTCATAATTGTAAATTTATAGGAGATAAAACCAAATGTAGAGTATGTAGAGAAATCTGAATATCTTAGAATAACTATAACGAGCGAGAACATTATTGATGAGGAAAAGGCCTATCGATGAGATAGTGAGTGTGCTAAAGTAGACGTACTCTAAAGCATAAGCATGTCTCTTTCTACTCTTTTAGTAAGTGATGGATTCAAACGTTACTTGATGAAAATTCATTTTATCTAACAATAAAAGAGGTATGCGTTTACATAATATTATAGTTTGTAACTGAATAAGTTGAGGAGGGGATAACTGTTTTTCTCAAGTTGGCCATTCAGAATTATGTCTTTATTTTTTAATTTGCTAATTTCCATAGATTCTACTTTCCATAAAGGTAGCTTTCAGTATGTAAAATTTAAATTTTTAATAAAAAGTAAAAGATTTACCATTTTTATAGGATTTTAAGATCGGCAAAATCGGTCCTTTTTAGGCTAACTATCATAATTATGTATATTAAGGGAATATCTAGAGATAAAGACACTTTACTTTAATTAACTTTATCAGACATATGCGCTTAACATAAATGTGACGTATTTCTAGTGCAGAAAACATATGAGAAAGAGGATGAGGAAATAGAAGAATTCTACAAACAACTTGAATACATTCTGGAATCGACCAAAAGAGAAGAGGTCACTGTAATCATGGGCGACTTCAACGCTAAAGTTAGTAAAGTGAAAACTAATGGATGCACTGGTGAATTTGGACTTGGACAACGAAAAGTAAACGTCTCGTACAATTTTACCAAGAAAAAGAATTTGTAGTATTGAACACAATGTTCAGATTACCAAACCGTAGATTGTACACGTGGACATCACCAAGGGATAATGCAGACAACATCGTCAGGAATCATATCGATTATATAATAATCAGAAGCCGGTTTAAAAACTCCATCACGTCTACAAAAACCTATCCAGGCACTGATATAGAATCGAATCACAATCCGGTGGTGGCGGTAGTAATATAAGATTCAAGAAAATAAAGAAAAGTGCAGCTAAACAAAAGATAGACGTTAAGCAACTGAAAAACGCAACTATACTGGAAAGGACAAGAGAACAGGTAAACAACAATCTTAGAAGCATCGCTGCAAAAAATAGGAACACAGGCAATGTAGAGAATAAATGGACGGAGATAGAAAAAACCCTTATGACAGCTGGTGAAGGCTCCTTACCTCCAAGCAAAATTAAGAAAAAGGAATGGATGACAAACGAAATTATGCATCTCATAGAGGAAAGGCGAAGAAATAAAATAAACAAGACAAAATACAAAGAAGTGAACCGTGATATTAAGAGAAAAATTAGAGAAGCCAAAGAGAACTGGGTTCTGGACAACTGCAAGGAAATAGATAAATATGATAGAAAGTATGATAGCTTTAACATGAATAACAAGATCAAGGAAATAACAGGTAAAAAAGTGAAACAAGCATCCATCGTAAAGGACAAAAAGGTAAAATAATTACAGATTTAAATAAAAAACTGGCAAGATGGACAGAATACATTGAAGAACTTTTTGCAGACGAAAGACCAGAAATAACAGTGACAGAACCTACAGACGACACAACAGGGCCTGAAATCCTAAAGAGCGAGATAGAATATGCTATAAGGAACACAAAAGGGGGTAAAGCTGCAGGACCAGATGAAATTCCTGTAGAATTGTTAAAACTTATAGACGACGACGCACTTGAAATAATAGTGAACCCCTTTAACACAATTTAGAGAACAGGCATCATACCAAAGAAATGGCTCTCCTCTACTTTTGTCACAATCCCGAAGACGAATAACGCCAGAGAGTGTTCAGACCAAAGAACTATAGCATTGATGAGCCACACACTAAAAGTATTTTTAAAAATAAATCACAAAAGAATATTTAATAAATTAGAAGAGGACATCACAGTTTGGATTCAGAGGTGGACTGGGAACACGGGAAGTTTTGTTTGGTATGAGTGTGTTAATACAAAGATGTTTGGAAGTAAACCAAGACCTCTACGTAGGTTTCATAGATTTTGAGAAGGCCTTCGATAAAGTCAGACACCAAAAGCTGTATGAAATCCTAAGAAGCAAAAACATCGACAGTCGCGACATTAACATCATATCCAGGTTGTACTGGGGACAAACAACAAAAATCAAAGTTGATAATGAGTTAACCGAAGAAATTGAGATTCGTCGAGGTGTGCGTCAGGGTTGTGTGCTTTCTCCACTATTATTCAATATATATAGCGAAACAATATATCAGGAAGCGCTCCTAGAGCAAAACATTGGTATGAACATTAACGGAGAGTTAATTAACAATATACGATACGCTGATGACACGCTAATAGTAACAGATAACATAGCAAATTTACAGTTTTTGATGGAAAACATAAACACTCATACCAATTAGTATGGTCTAAAACTGAACATCAAAAAGACTAAATTCATGATTGTAACAAATAAGCTATACACTAATGTGAATTTAACCATAAATAATCAGCCAGTTGAAAGAGTAACGTCCTACAAATATTTAGGGGTTTGCTTCAATAATACTAATGACCAGACAAGAGAAATCAAGAGGCGAATAGAGATAGCGAGACAATCGTTTGTCAAAATGAAAAAGTTCCTATGCAGCCGGAACATAAATATAAACTTAAGAACAATAATGTTAAGGTGCTATGTTTTCTCCGATCTGCTGTACGGCGTGGAAGCCTGGACACTGAAAAAGATAAACATAAAAAACATTGAGGCATTCGAGATGTGGTGTTACAGGAGAATGTAGAAAATACCATGGACAGAAAGAGTTACAAATCAAGATGTTCTGCTGAAGATGGGGAAGGAATACGAAGTCGTAAAAACCATATAATCGAAAAAACTTGAATATCTGGGCCACATAATGAGAGGAGAATAGTACCCTCTGCTTAGACTCATAATCCAAGGAGAAATCTCGGAAAAGAGAAATATAAGACGTAGGAGTATTTCCTGGTTGCGAAATTGAAGAAAGTGGTATGGGTGCAGTTCAATACAGTTGTTCTGAGCTGCAGCCTACAAAGTAAAGATTGCTGTGATGGTAGCCAACCTCCGATAGAAGACTTACTGCAAGAAGAAGAAGAAACATATTGAGGGCCAAATATATTGTATTTGGTATTAAGCTGATCGCTAAAAATCGCATAATAAAATGTCGATAAAGAAGCAAAGAAAAACTTAAAATGAGAGGGGAAACCAGTCAGCCGAGGGAACCTTCCAACGGTGCGATGTTGAGCTTGGATCTGCTATCTATGTATATAATAAACAATATTACGGCTCCTAACTAAGGATCTGAGCACAAAACTAACTCTAAAATTTGGATCAAAAATACAACAATTGCTGATATCCAAAGTCTGTAGACAAGCAAAGTAAAGACAAAGTTATTGCCTTACTTAAACCTGGCAAAAACTCCACAAAAGCTATCGGCCAATATATTTATTTATTCTGTCAGTTATAAAAAATACTTCTGCACGTGATCCTTAATATAATTTTACTGATAATAGAAGAAAAACTCAAATTAAAAGACTAAAGTGGCAATAGACAGGGAAGATCACGTACGTCACAAATACTAAATCTTGCCCAACACATCAAAGACGGGTACGAAAGATATCAGGTATGAGGAGTGGTATTTGTCAATCTAAATGCCGCTTATGACACCTTAAATTAGAGGGCATTTCCAAAATCTATGTGACATTGCCTTAGGTAATAAACTCACTTGTATTATCCGCGTATGCCTACACAACAGAAGATTTTTCGTATTACATAATGGTAAAAATAACAGATGGACAACGCAGAAGAACGGTCTCCTTTGGGGTAGCGTAATGGCACCTACACTGTATAATATTTACACAACCCATACCAGTAAATACGTTACGGCCTTCTTAAGCTAATTCTCCAAGGGAAGGTAAATGGTAAGAGAGGACCGGGAAGAAGACGCATTTCCTGGCTTCAAAATTTACGAAAGTGGTATAACACGACTACCACTGAACCGTTCCGCGCTGCAGTGAACAAAGTAAAGATAGCCGTGATGATCGCCAACATCCGGAACGGATAGGCACTTTAAGAAGAAGATACCAGTAAATACTAGAACTTTTATTAGGTAGACGATCTATATTGTTGCACAACAAAAAACTTTAATGTCCCTAACAGAGACGCTTTTACAAATCTAAACATCCAATAGTATCATGAAATTTTTAAACTCTGGACTTGCTATATATACCTTGAAGATAGTTTGAATCAAACTTTGTCATTCACAGAACTTTGTTTAAAACTAAGAGGTAAACTGAGGACCAGAAAAGTAATCTCTGGAAACTTGTCAGCTAAATTGCTAAGAAGCGCATCCTTCCATCCTTAAAACGTAGACGCTTGCACTCTATGCTTCTGCTGTCGAATATACCTTGTAAGTATAGATGATACCAACACATACTTAACACGTAGATTTAGCTATAAATTAGTCAGTCAAATTAAGCGGATATTAAGACACACACATTCATACATAAGCTCTACAATATCTTAGCTATCAATTCACCTAATATCCGAAGATAAGTATCTATAGAATAAAAGATACAAAGTCTAAAATCGCAACATCCACTCAACGAATACCAGACCAATTTATGACTAAAATCGAGAAAACACTGACCAGATCAACACATATACACATTGCAAGAAATAAAAAAAAAGATAAGCTGCTCCTCGCCATCTGAACGCTCGAGAGGAATTTCCTTATGGTAGTTATCTTCGTAAAATCTGCGAGGAGGACTCTTGCTAGTAAATACCGGTTAACCTGTGCGAATGTAGGCAGTACAAGATTTATCACACCTTCTTATTTGACTTTGCCATTCAAATCGCTCTTTTCTGAAGTGACAAGGTTTAATTAATTGAATTGAACATATAAAGTACAGTCAGTAAGCTATTGCTTATAAAGATTATTGTAAATTTGACACTAACTCCACTTATATTAATTACATTACCCCTAAATAAAAGATAAAACATTCAGAAGTATGTAATATCGGTAAAGTGGTATATTCTTGTTAGATAAATTAAGCATTCTTCCCTTTTTTTGTGCACTACTACCCATTTTTACATAAAAATATCACTTTTAGCACTTAAATATTTATTTTAAGATAACCCATCCAGAATTATAATAATATGTAGTACACAGATAAAATCATAAATAAAATAATAAAGAAGCTGTATACAAGATATCGTAAAACAATGGATGAAATAAAAGACATTCTTATAAATCCTATCCTTAAATAAATCGTACAAAGACATACTCATGTTAAAAAAATACATTAGGAAATTTCAGCATATGAAAAACACATCCAATTTGGTAATGAAATCCTTTTGTATTTATAAAGCTATTTTTAGAACAGCATGTACCTACCAAAAACAGGTATTTGGTAGTATACATATCTATTACATATTGCAATGTGTATGAATGATAAAAAAATCAGGAGTCCGTATAAACCGTTTAAAATATATAAAATGTATATATCAAGAACGCTGGAGCTCTACGGCTTGATTGCATAGTTGCCAAACTATCAGAGCTTACTTAAACCGATATTCTGATGGTTCCAATATACAGTGACGAAGATCTGAACGACCCCTATAATATATACACGTGAACTAAGCGAAATACATTTATGATACAGGGGTACTTATGAGCTCCAAAATTTTATTAAGAATTATGAAACTATACATCTTAACGAATCAACAGAGCCAATATTATGGAATGGTCAAGTGAGCTCCGTATATTGGTGTCCACTTGACCACGGAGCTCACTTAAACCTGAATTTTAACATGGGCGGAGTTCACTTTATGCCGTAAATATATATATATATATATATATATATATATATATATATATATATATATATATATATATATATATATATACATATATATATATATATATATATATATACATATATATATATATATATATATATATATATATATACATATATATATATATATATATATATATATATATATATATATATATATTATATCAATGGTATTCCGGGTTTGACTCCGCGTTAAATGTTGTTGGTTTTGATAAAAACCGTTTTGACGACGTTTCGGCAAGATCTCACTTGCCATTTTCAAGTCTCTCTGGATGGTCTGCTTCTTGTCGATGTTCGAGTGGAAGTGACGCTACGGGTGTTAGGCAGCTGGCTTTTATAGTTACTGTGCGTTGCACGCGCTCTTGTAATTGGTCCAGTGCGCAGGTCAGTGGGCGGGGTCTTGGTCGATTCCGTTCTTGCGTTATTCTTCGGGATAATTGGTTTCCATGTTTTTGGCAATCTTTGGGCATCGTCTCGAGAATTTAAATTATTTTCTTGTTTTTCTATTTCAATGGCTTCTCTGATAATTCGCTTCCTCTTGTTTTCGACATTCGCTAACATTACCGTATGTTTGAGGTCAATTTTGTGTCCTGTAGCTAAAGAATGCTGGGCTAGGGATGACGTCGTTTCTTTTCGTTCGATGGCATTGCGATGTTCTTCTTGTCTTACTTGGATCCTTCTATTTGTCTGTCCAATATAGGCTCTATCGCATTCTCCACAGGGAATTTTGTATACTCCTTGGTTTTCTAGGGGAATCTTTGTCTTGGCAGATGGTAATATGTTTGCGATTTTTCTGTCGGTGTTGAAGACAGTCTCTATTTTGTGTTTTCTCAGGACCCTGCTTATCTTCTCTGTTGTGCCTTTAATATACGGTAGAGTGGTTTTGGCAATCGGTTTTTCGTCTTCTTTTATTTCTTTTGTTGTTTTTTGTGGTCTTCGTGCCTTTTCGATTCTGTGTGTGGAAAAGCCGTTGTTTTTTAACGCTTTTGTAACTTTCTGCATTTCTTCTTTCTTGTGTTCTTCGTCTGTTAGTCGTTCAGATCTTATAGTCAGAGTTTTTATGACTGAATTCAATTGTGCAGGATGGTGGTGTGAATCTGCATGTAGGTATCTGTCAGTGTGAGTTGGTTTTCGATACACTGTATATCCAATGTTGCCGTTTTCTTTCTTTATTATTAAGACGTCTAGGAAAGGTAGTTGTTGATTACTTTCTAATTCCATCGTAAACTTGATCTTGGGATGGATACTGTTAATGTATTCTAGAAATGCAGTAAGTTTGTCTACTCCATGTGTCCATATGATGAAAGTGTCGTCCACATATCTAAGCCATAGTTTGGGTTTATATTCTGCTGTTCTTATTGCCCGTTCCTCTATGTCTTGCATAAAAAGATTTGCTATCACGGGAGATAGCGGTGAACCCATCGGTGCCCCTTCAACTTGTTTGTACCGTTGATCACCATATATAAAATATGTGTTATTTAAGCAGTGTCTCGTCAAATTTAGGGTATCTTCCGGTACTGGGTATTTTCTGCTTATAATTTCCAAGGATTCATTGATGGGAACGTTGGTGAAAAGTGAAACAACATCGAAACTTACTAACAAGTGTCCCGGCCCAAGAGTAACATCTTTTATACGCTCGATGAAGTGGCCTGCATTCTTAACGTAGGAATCAGCTTCTTCTGCGTAAGGCTGTAGCTTTTCAGCCAGGAACCTTGCCAGTGGTTGTAACGGTGATCCGATGGAGCTCACTATTGGTCGTAGTGGTAATCCATCCTTGTGAACTTTTGGTAGACCGTACAGTTTTGGACATCTCGATGATTTTTCCCGTGGAATAAGTTGAAAATGATGTTCTTTATTAATATTAGATGTTTGTATTTTTGCTTTTCTTGTTTTTTCTAGATATGTTGTCGGGTCAGTCGATATCTTCTCGTATGATGGATCGTCTAGAATATCTTTCATCTTTTGATCGTAGTCTATGACATTCATAACCACCGTAGCATTGCCTTTATCAGCTGGAAGTACAATAATTTCTTTATTTTTGCGAAGTGAATTTAATGCCCCTTTTTCCTCGTGTGTTAAGTTTCGTTTTGGCGGTTTAGCTGTTCGTAATATGCGTGACACGTCTTGGCGTATAGTCTCGGCCGTGTCGGATGGTATATTGGTTATTGAACTTTCCACTTCGCATATAATATTTTCAATCGGTATGCGTGCAGGAGCTACTGCGAAATTAAAACCTTTCGAAAGAACACTCTTTGTGGCTTCATCTAGTGGGAAGTTCGAAAAATTATAAACCAGTTTACAGGTATCTTGTTGTGGCGTTTCTCTCGGATGTTGTTCTAATGATAGTTTCTCGAACTTCTTAATTTGTTTTGTTTTTGTTAAGTCGGCGTTTGTCTCTGCTCGAAAGTTGCTGAGCGTATCTAATATGTTCCATAGTACTGGATGTAATGTGTTGCCAAGAATCAGGTGAAGTTTTAATAATCTCGAGTTTATCTGATCGATTTCTCGTCTGGTGTCATGGATGGATTCTCTAATCAGTGCTAAACTAGCCCGTCTTAGGATGTTTTTGGTTTTCTGGTTCTTTTTGTGAAAACTTAGTTTCATGCTTTTAGGAATTACCTTTTCGTCCCTACACCGTTCTAAAAAAGTAAGATTGCATAGCAGTGTACTTCTTTTTGATCTCATTTTCTCGAATCTTCGGATATCTGGTAGAATTTCCTCCCCGTGAAGGTTAATTATGTTAGTTTTGATATTTCCGCGGGAGCTGTATGTTATATCAATGGTATTCCGGGTTTGACTCCGCGTTAAATGTTGTTGGTTTTGACAAAAACCGTTTTGACGACGTTTCGGCAAGATCTCACTTGCCATTTTCAAGTCTCTCTGGATGGTCTGCTTCTTGTCGATGTTCGAGTGGAAGTGCCAGCCCAACAATCATCGCATACATTCGCTGCAGCACTTAAGGCACCCTCTACCTCCAGACCCCGAACAAATCCAAATATCACAAATGCCATCAATAACCCAAAAACCTTCGAATATCTTGTCAAAGATATCCCTAAAGACCACTGTAATCAACGGGTATTTTTCCGCATTTTAAATGCTATACCCATGCTAAACGCCAAAATTCATTCGCTGAAAGTACTTCAGCACGGCATAGCCCACCTCCGTCTTCTTCATTCCATGAACGCTGAAGAAATTCAGCAAAGAATTCATAAAGCTACAGGTCAAACCCAAATCAAAATAACCAGTCGAGCTCACGCTCCAAGCAACCAATCCGCCCGCCCTACTGCTTATCAATTCCTCATAGTAAACGTTTCACACGAATACTCTGAGGAAGAACTATCCCAAATCCTCCAGGAAGATAATGACATCCCTGTAGCCAACCTTTGGCGGGTAAAATCCCGCCACACCGGAAAGAACACTCGTTTAATCAAAGTTCTTACTACCTCAGCCGATAAATTCAACCATGTATTAAACTATGGCATAGCCTTAGACGGATTAATCCATTACACCGAACTTCCTCACGGTGCAAATCCAATTATTCCTACCCCCAAATATTGTAGCAAATGCTGCACGAACGGTCACTCAATCTCAGAGTGCCGTCAACGATCTTTTATATGCCCTAACTGTGGCAACAGCCACAAGTCAAGCGATTGCCCAAATCCGACAAAACTAAAATGCCCTAACTGCAGCGGCGAATACGCTGCCTACTCCTCCCGGTGCCCTAAAAGGCACGAACAACCCGCCAACCCTCACCAAATCCAACCCTTATCCATCGAAAGGTCATCTCCCCCTTTCGATCTAACCACCGATCTCAAAAACACAATCAAACTTAGTACCTTAGTACTACTTAACATCCTTCCCGAAAGACGGGACCTTATTACTTCCATCACAAGTTCTGTGGTGGAAAGAATTTTCGGCCATACAATTACATTGTCTGGCCACAGCAACAAGGTCGATCTGACCTTCCACCCTTCCTATTAAACCTTTCATGGATTTCACACTAGGAGCAGTTAATTGCCAAGGGATCTCTAGAAAGAGACCCCTAATCAAACATATCCTGCAAAAGCATAATATCCAAATCCTAGCCGTCACTGACACTCTCTGTCAAAACACTCCTACTTTTGCAGGATATACAACAATCTATCGAAGCCGCTGTCAGGTTTCCCGTGGGAATGGTATCCTTATCAAACATGGATTACCACACTCCCCCCACGTATTCCCTCAAAATATACCTCCACCCAACGTGGACTTCCTGGCAATTGACCTCCATCTTCCCAATAACCAAACCCTCACGATAATCTCTTACTACAAGCATCCAGCGAACCCGCTTTCCATCGAACTCTTAGAGTACTTCTCAACTCTAAATAAAGCAATTCTCATGGGTGACCTGAATTGTAGACATACTCAATTCGGTGATCATTCCACAAATC
Organism: Diabrotica balteata; assembly: GCA_918026665.1. Taxonomy (NCBI): domain Eukaryota; kingdom Metazoa; phylum Arthropoda; class Insecta; order Coleoptera; family Chrysomelidae; genus Diabrotica; species Diabrotica balteata. The sequence continues at coordinate 89,746,345 of OU898283.1, forward strand.
CGGAAGGCATCGTACTCTCCGATACACTTCTAGACCTTCCTATTATCAGAATCACCAACACTGATTACACGTTTTTGTCAGCCGCTGGGGCATCTATTGTCGACCACATCATCGTTACTGGTAGCGTGATGCATAGGTTCGAGGATCGATGTCACATAGGCGATACAATAACGTCCGACCATCTTCCGATATTAGTTAACACTGATATCATGTCACCAATAATTCCTCCACCTCCCAGACAAATAAGAGATTATCGTAATGCAAACTGGCAAAATTTCAAACACTACATCACAAACAACATTCCTGAGTTAGGCGAAATCAATACAAACGAAAGTATTGACCAGAGTGCGATCCAAATTGAGAACCTCCTAACCGAGGCAATCAATCACTCAATTCCTATGAAAACCATACAATATTTCTCTCCGGCACTTCCACAATATATCATTGCCAAAATACATCAAAAAAGACGTCTTTTACGTCAATACAAGATCAACAGAGACCCCCTAGTCAAAACAGAGTATAACCGCATCTCTGCTCGAATTAAGAGGGAAATATCTATCCTACAGGCTCGCCAGTGGGAAGATACTACCTCGAAATTGGATTACAGAGATGGGACTAAATTCTGGAACAAATTCAAAGTCCTAACAAAACAAAAAACTTCTCAACCATCCCATCTGTTGATCGACAACCAAATTATCAGTTCACCTGAACTGAAAGCCGAAGCATTCAGAAACTCACTCTTCGAAAACTTTCAAACACCAAACAATCCAAACTTTGATCGCCTATTCAAAGCCGAAACCGACTATGTGGTAAGAAATACTCTCTTGCATAACACTCCAAATCACGTCCCTATCATGGACCCTATTACTGACAGAGAAACGGAGAGTTATTGCCGCATCGGCAAAAATAACTCTCCCGGACCTGACAATATCAGTAGAAGGTGTCTAAAGCAACTTCCCGAGAGTATAATACCCCTAATCACCAAAACTATTAATGCATGTCTTAAAAATTACTATTTTCCTACTCCTTGGAAAATAGCTAATACAATTATGCTCCCTAAAAAGGGCAAACCTCGCACGAACGTGGAATCATACAGACCCATCTCACTAATCAATTCTCTAGGGAAAGTCCTTGAGCTAATCCTTAAGGAGAGGCTCAGCGACTTTCTGGACACAAATAACATCATTCCCAAATTTCAGTATGGATTCCAACCAAAACGTTCCACTCACAATGCATTAATAGACTTCACAACCAAAGTCTCACAATCAATAAACGGCAACAGCATCGCCATCGCCACTTTTCTTGATGTTCAGAAGGCCTTCGATCAAGTCTGGCACGACGGACTTGTTCGGAGACTACTGGACATCGGCCTCCCTCTTCAATTCATTAAAATAATCCACTCATATCTTACCAACAGAACGGTCAGGGTAAGAGTAGGCGATCAATTGTCCACCCCATTCACTCCTCGAGCAGGAGTGCCTCAAGGCTCAGTACTTGCACCATTGCTGTATATCACATACAACAGCTCCATACCCACTCCTCACATTCCACATACCCATCTATTTCTGTACGCGGACGATACTGCTCTCCTGACAACAGGGAGTGGCTACGTTCCCATGACTACCTTTAGGTAGTCCAAAATACACTAAAAAGTTCCTGCTCCTTCAGAGGACACACAGTCACCCGGATTCCCAAACGAAAATTCCCACATCCTCCCTCAATATTATTGCAAACATGCATCGATGATCTTCCGGCTGACTACTTCGAAATCTTAGAGGCCACTCCATATGCCTATCGCATAGCCTAGTCAATCACCCACCCTCAATATCCTAACACTCACCCATCCCACTCCTAACCCCGGACAGGGGGAGATTGGTTTTTTGCGGTTTCCCAATCTCACTACTAAACGATACCTGTCCGTCCCTGAGGAAATAGCCGCAACTATTTTCTCACCTGACTCGACAGCTGCAGGCACCGCCGACCTAAACCCCAAAACCTCGCCGTTGGTGAACACAAACAACAATCGCGTGATTTTAGTGCAATACACTAGTCTCGTGTTGTTTGTGAACGCGTAAACGACGCTGGAACAAGGGATAAGGGGAAACGGTGCAGGCTGCTGTCGAGTCAGTACAATGACATTCACTTACGTACACATACACACACAATTACACACAAACTCCACATTCCAACAGTGAAAGGGGTCCTCTTTCATGCTACCGATGCACCCTCACCCTCGGGACCCCCGACCGCCTGCAGCCCCCGTTACTTTACACGGGATCTGTGGGCGGCCGGGGAGAATCTAGACGGTTCGAGGAGTCTGTAACACCGAAATGGTAGCGTCCGTCACTGTTGGAATTCACACATACCCACACTGAGCAAAGTGCGACAAGCCGACTCTCAAAAGCCGAGGCGCCTCCACTCACGAGCACACCCGTCCACGAAATTTCAGTGCAATACACTGGTTACGGGGACAGGTTAAGCTCGAGACTGCACAGGACCAATGGTCACTAGAGACCCGGCCTCGTCGCACCTAACTCAATAACACAAACAAGACAGACTGAAAAGACACAACATACTTCACAAACCCCTGTCTCTCTGATTCTCTGGCTCTCCGAAGTCAACTCCTCCAGGCGAAAAAGGTGCAAAACAACAACAACAGAAGACAACGGAGAAGATCTTTACGCCAGCGGTTTCCGGGCGCTTGCCTTTGTACGTCCACAATCAACATGCAATCTCAAGTCTGAAGAGGGTCAACCGACCCTAAACGGACACACTCATTCTTTCCCTTGAAATAAAGATATCCTTACCCTATCCCACAAAGAATGAACATTGAATCATCATCACCCGTAGCGTCACTTCCACTCGAACATCGACAAGAAGCAGACCATCCAGAGAGACTTGAAAATGGCAAGTGAGATCTTGCCGAAACGTCGTCAAAACGGTTTTTGTCAAAACCAACAACATTTAACGCGGAGTCAAACCCGGAATACCATTGATATAACATACAGCTCCCGCGGAAATATCAAAACTAACATATATATATATATATAATATATATATATATATATATATATATATATATATTTATATATATATATATATGTAATATATTTATATATATATATATACATATATATATATATATATATATATATATATATATATAATATATATAATATAAAAATATTATTTAAAAATATAGAAAACATGGTATCAAGCTTCGCGCTAATCTACAGTGCCAGCTACTGTACCTACCACCTTTTTTGAAGGCAGTTTTGATACCAGTAGGCAACCCCAATGCATTATGGGAAATTTTAATATAGTAGGCTGATATCACGAATGCTTTTGATAATTAAAAATAAGTCTTGTTTCGATTAATCAGCGATTTTTGTAATATCTAGTTTATTTTAGTTTATTACAGAAATGCAGAAAATGCCGAGGCATAATAATTTTTATAATATGGATATGAGAAGAAATGTTTAAAAAAATCACCAAAAAGGCTATAACCTATTCACCAAACCTTAAACCATCTCTTTCGGAGTTTAGGCGAAAGTGGTGGTGAAATTTCGCCCTAAACGTGACAGCTTAAGCCGACCAAAAATCATTACGCCTGATCAGGAAGATGAAGTAATGGAGGCATTTTCATCCTTCCCATTTTACACGTGTGCAAAATCTATTGTCAGCAGATGTTCCTTTAATGTGTAGATTTGCAAATGATATCCGAAACAGGTAAATGGTGATTACTTCTTCGTCGATAGAATATTTTTACAAACCAAGCTACATTTACACATTACGATCTTTTTAATTTAAAGAAAAGTTATTTCTGAGATATTAAATGTCCTCTTATTAAGAGAGAAAGGCATTTTTAACCTGAATTTTAAATAGGCGTATGGTTTCGAACCATTGGTAATTCTTTTTTAAAGATACGCGAATTACCTTGTAATTTCATGAGTGAGATTTATTTACATTGGTTATAAAATGATTTTATTGATTTATTGGAAGAATTGTCATTAAATTTAAAGAGAAATATGAGGTTTATGCAAAATGATACACCACCACATTATTGCGAAAGAACAGTGAGAACATACTTAAATACCAACTTTTCTTAACGTTGGATTGCTCGTGGTAGTTATATTCCTTGTTCATGTGGTGAGATATTAGTATAGTTATTTAATTAAAAATAAATTCTAAAAGAATACTTATTATTCTACTTGTAATACTTATAATAAATACTGCAGAAGTTTTTTTAGAACCAATGATGCTATTTAATATAAGAGTATCTTTTTATGTAAATTTGTTGTAAATTTTTATGCATAAATGTTTACAAACATAAAAGTTATAGCGAAAAATAAAATTGGTAATTTCCACTTTAACACCCTGTCTCTTTCTTAATATCAACATTTTATTAAAGCAATTTGGTTTAAATCGTAATATTGTTAAAGTGTAGAATCTACGCTTTCCTTTTGTATAATTACTTAAGGACCCCTGTATCCTAGATTATATGAAAATGGTGAAAACAAACTAGATCTTCGGAAGAACAAAAAAACTGGTTAGTTTTAAGAATCGCGTATATCTTATACTTAACGCAGCAGACAGGGTATGATGATTCACAGTATCGATGACTGCAATGTTTATAAAACAATATACGGGACTTTTGTTTGCAAAAATTTTCAGGGTTTATTTAACGATAAAAAGATTCAAAAGAAAAATCACTACTTATCTTAAACAAAAAACTATTAATCCTTTAAAAGAATAAAAAATATGACTATTTTAATATATACAGCGACGTTCGTAATTTTTTTTACAATTTGAGATTATGGCGACCCTGTGTTTTTAAATTAATATTATTAAAGCGTTTAGGTTTTTCCGGAACTCTGTACCCAAAAGTTTACTGTATGGAAAACCAACGCAGTTTGCATAATAGTTTGATCGTTCCCAAAAGCTCCGGATGAGATATCACGGGCTCGTATAATAGAGATTTATGGCATCAGTTTGTGGCAATCTGGTCGTAAAATAGTTTGGGATAAAAGCAACACCTGTTGTACTACTTTAAAATTCTATCAGTATCTGTTAAAGATTATAGGTATAAAAACGTAACAAAACACAGTTCAAATACTTTAAAGAATATTTATTACAGTGAACCAAAAATTCAGAATGTTCCATTAAAAATTATTTTCAGCGCCATAGTCTATATATATTTTAGAATAATTGTTATCATTTAACAGCTACAAAAAAGTGTTTCCTTGAAACATGAGCTTTTATTGATTTTTTTATATTATTGTTATACTTCTTAAAAATAAATAGTAAATTTATAGTAAATTAAGGAATGACAACTTTAAACTTTCAATGGCGAATGGATTTAGCGTCTGCAGTCATTTAAACACAAACAAACAACAACAACTTTCAATTTCAAAATACTACTATTATCAACTGTCAAAAACATCTGCTTATATATTTTTCTGAGACTCCAGACTTCACTAGATATTTCATGAATATATATATATATATATATATATATATATATATATATATATATATATATATATATATATATATATTATATCAATGGTATTCCGGGTTTGACTCCGCGTTAAATGTTGTTGGTTTTGATAAAAACCATTTTGACGACGTTTCGGCAAGATCTCACTTGCCATTTTCAAGTCTCTCTGGATGGTCTGCTTCTTGTCGATGTTCGAGTGGAAGTGACTTCCACTTGGACTAGCTTTGCAAAGCTATCTTAAAGATGATGAGAATCTGAGAGACAATTCAGAGGTTTCTGAGGTTATGAATGACATCTCCTTAGTGTTGACGGAGGTATGTATTTCAACAAAAATCACAGTGAGGTTTTACTTAATGTATGTAATTTTTTAGCTTGCTCCGGTTGCGTTACCCGTGAAATCAAATCATACCGCAAATACATTTGAAGATCAAGAAAATCTACATACAGACCCTCGCCAAGATGATTACATAGAGCATGTATATTTTTATGAAACGAGAAACGGTTACTGGACCGCTAAAAAATAAAATAAGAGAACACATAAATTCTTTCCAAAGGGTAGAATCACATTATCTTAGAGCACAAACTACAAAGGAATACATAGATGGTTCACTTACTTTAGCTCAAATGTATCGCTACTATAAACTACAGGAAGAGAGTGAAGGAAGACCTGTGGCTAAAAAATGCACTTACGAGCATATTTTCAAAACTGAGTTTAACATAACTTTCTTTCAGCCAAAAAAAGATCAGTGCGCAATTTGTGAATCATATAAAAATTCTTCTGCTGAACAGTAAGCTACTGTTCATTAAACTTATAATAAACATATCCATAATAAAATTAGAAGCAGAGAAGAAAAAGCACAAGATCTAGCAAGAGCAAAAGATGATTCTCAAGTATTGGTAGCTTGTTTTGATTTGCAGGCGATCCTTCCTACACCTTGTGGAGATGTTTTAAGCTTCCACTATAAATGCCGCCTGAACTGCTTCAACTTTACAATTTTTCAGATATTGCAAAAGACTGGTTACGGTTACTTTTGGCACGAGGCTATTGCTAACCGCGGCTGAAACGAAATAGCTATGTGTCTGTTTGATTATCTTTCAAATCATTGTAATGATAAAGACGTTATATTTTATAGCGACAATTGTGTTGGGCAAAATAAAAATAAATTTATAGTTACCATGTATCTCTATGCAATTGGAAAAATTAATGTTAAATCAATCACACATAAATTTTTAACAGTAGGACATACCCAAAATGAAGGGGACGCCATGCACGCAACTATTGAGAGGCAAAAGAAGAAAATACTTAAAACAGGTCCCATTTATGTTCCTGCACAATGGCCTGTCATCATAAGATCTGCAAAAAAGAGGGAAATCCTTACAATGTAAAAAAATTGTCAACAGAAGACTTTTATGATTTTAAAGATCTCAATTCAAAAATTGGAGGAAATTTTACAAAGAATACAAAAGATGAAAAGGTAGTCTGGAATGATATCCAAGTTATTAAAGTTGTCAAAAGCAATCCTGGATCTTTCTTCTATAAAACATTATAATGCCGATGAGTTCGAAGAGATCCATTTTAAAGCATCGACAAGGGGGCGTTCAGCAACTGTAGAAGCAGTAATCGATTTAAAAAAGGCAAAAACCAAGCAAAACCTTTTGGAACTGTGCAATAAAAACTTAATATTACCTGTTCATCACAATTTTTATAGGGACTTGGTTAATAGTAATTAAACAGAATGTTCATACACACTTGTAATAATAATAATAATAAAAATATTTTTTGTAAGAACTAGTTGATTTTTTTTTATTATGTTGCCGCCGTATCTCCTATTTATTGTTTTATAAATGACTTTCTTCACAATGCAATATCGCCATAACTATCAAAATACAATTAACGTTTTATTTTTAATAAATTGTAATAAGATCCAGCGAATAACTGTATAATTTGCTAACTAAATGGTAATTTTGAAGCCAGTCATTCTAAAAATAAATTATTTACAAGGCATAACTCGTTTGCTACAGAACGTTTTGCTCATTTCTCGAAATTATTGTATTTTGGACTTGTGGCACTATTGAACTAGGTGTGCGATATATATATATATATATATATATAATATATATATATATATATATATATATATATATATATATATATATATATAAAGATAACTATGGTAAGATGTAAAGGAAAACTATCGCAACCTATCAAATATGAAACTGGCATTAGACAAGGAGATTCGCTGAGTCCATTAACATTTAATCTGATATTGGATGAAATCATAAAGGAAAATAAAAAAGAGGATATATAATGGGAGAAAAGGAAATAAGGATAATATGCTACGCCGACGACGCCATAAAAACAGCCGAAAATGAAGATAAACTACAATGATTAATTACAGAATTCGAGGATACGGCGCTCATATACAACATGGTGATCTCAACAGAAAACTAAAGCGATGGTGATATCAGTAGGACCGAGACGATGTAAACGAGTCGTAAATAACAAAATAATAGAACAAGTGATTGAAACAGAATACTTGGGAATAAAACTGTCAAGCTACGGAAAAGTGGAAGAAGAAGTACAAAAACAAGTGAACATGGCAAACAGAGCAGCAGGATGTCTCCATAACACAATCTGGAGCAACAAATACCTCACAACGGAAACGAAAACCAGGATATATAAATCAACAATAAGACCAATAATGACGTACACAGCGGAAACAAGAGCAGATACGGCGAAAACACAAAGACTGCTGGAAACAACAGAAATGAACGTCTTACGAAAAATAACAAACCACTCTCTACGAGACAGAGTAAGAAGTGAAGAAATCGGAGCGAGATGTGTTATAAAGGAAATAAACGCGTGGACCAAAAGAAGAAAAGTGAAATAGAATAAACACAATAAAAGAATGACAGAAAATAGAATAGTACGAATAGCAAGAGACAAATCGCCAAATGGAAGAAGATCATTAGGACGACCGAGGAAAAGATGGTCAGGCAACGTCAATTGAGGCTAAAAACCGAAGTAAAACAGGCATTAAGCCTATTTATAAAGTAGGAAGAAGAAGAAGACAATCTGCAATGAATGATCACAACATAGCTAATTTATTTATGTTCTTCTTCCAAACTGTGTATTCACCAAATAACAACAAGTTTTACGTACTATCCATCCAATAAATAGTAGCTTAAATACAAATATTTGTTCTTCTAAGTGTAGATAAAATTAGTACCTACACAATAGGACAAACATGAAAAATGTCCTAAAATGAGAGAGAGTGTATAGCATAACGTTGGTTACCATCATAGCTATTTTAATTTTATCCACTGCCACCCTAAATAGCATGCTGGTGTCTACACCACACCAATCTCGCAAGTTCTTCAACCATGAGGTTCTTCTTCGTCCTGGACTGCGTTTGCCTGCTATTTTTCCTTGTATGATATTTTGTAGCAATCTATATTTGGGACCTCTCATTATATGTCCGAAATATTCCAGCTTTCTCTGCTTGATGCTTTTTATGATCTCAGTAGTCTTGCTGAGACGTTCTAGTAATGTGGAGTTACGAATCTTCTCCACCCAGGAAACTTTTAAAATTCTTCTATAGCACCACATTTCGAAAGCCTCAAGGCGATTTAGATCGATTTTATTCACAGTCCAGGACTCGACAGCATAAAGTAACACGTAGCAGCGAATTAGGCGGATCCTTAATGCCAATTTTAGGTCTCTGTTACATAACACCTTGGACACCCTTCTAAAAGCAGCTCTAGCCTGCTCTATTCTGGATCTAATTTCGCCGTGATTTTCTGCATTACAATTTAATTGCTGTCCAAGGTAGACGATTTTATCAACTTGCTCAAGTTTGGTACTATTTACATATATAGACGGTTTTATATTCTGTTGTTTACTTATTACGAGTATTTTGGTTTTCCTTATGTAAAGATCCAGACCTGCCTCCCTACAACTCTCAACGACACTATCAAGTAGTGTTTGCAGATCTTCTTGACTAGAAGCTAGGAGTACTGTATCCTCCGCATATCGCAAATGATTGATGACTTCGCCGTTCACAAGTATTCCTTCTTGTTTTTCAGAAAGTGCTTTTCTGAAAATTCTTTCGGAGTAAACGTTAAAAAGCAGGGGTGACAAGAGGCATCCCTGCCGTACTCCTCTTTTAATATTGAGAGCTTGTGATTCCACACCATCTACTAAAACTGATGTTGTTTGATTCCAATATAAATTTGCAATTATTCGAACATCTCTGCCGTCCAAGCCAATGTCTTTTAGACTAGATAGCATAGATAGATAGCATAGATTGCTGGTTACAAAATATGAGAGCTCTTACCTGTAATATAAGAATGTCTTAAACACTAACGGTTCAAAAAGCTATCCAAGGGTACAAAACAATTTATTAAAGAGAAAAAGAGAGAAAAACAAATAATCATAATAATAATGATAATAATAATAATATAACCTGTGTAACCCAGCGTATCTACCAACACTGTTCTCTAAACAATATCATGGAGCCTCAACAGAAAGGATGCGCTAAGGGTTCCATGGGCTGCAAAGAACAACTTATAATCGACTCAGTCATTTCCAACCAGGCGTACAGCAAAAAAAGGAACCTTTTTAACCGCCTTCATCGACTACAAGAAGGCCTTTGATTCAGTACCGCATCAATGGCTGATAGATATATTGAAAATATATAAAGTCGATGTTAATATAGTGACCTTTTTAAAGCATATAATGACGAAGTGGAAGACTAAAATTCACCTTCAAATACCTGGTGAAAAAAACATCGAAACTGAAGATATCTCAATTAACCGGGGCCTTTTCCAGGGGGACTCCTTGAGTCCTCTTTGGTTCTGTTTAGCGATGAACCCACTATCTCAGCTACTGAACTCCACCGACTCAGGTTTTAGTATCAAAAATAACAACACTGTTGTGGCGAAGCTTAATCATCTGTTGTATATGGATGATTTGAAATTAATGGCTTCCACTCGAAACCACCTAGACCAGATGCTAAAAACTGTCGAAAATTTCTCAAATGATATTAGTATGCACTTCGGTCTTGATAAGTGCCGTGTCTTAAATATAATCAAAGGAAAGGTTCAGCCCGGCGGATTCGATATGCAAAACGGCCAGAACATCGAGGCCATGGGTGAAAATGATATGTATAAATACCTCGGAATAAAGCAAGCGCGGAAGATTGACCATAAGCAAATGAAAACTGAGATAACAACTGAGTTTATACGAAGGGTAAAACAGCTGCTTCGTTCACACCTTAACAGTAAAAATTTGTTTAAGGCACTAAACACCTACGCATGTTCCGCGCTTAGCTACTCATTTGGTATTGTTAAGTGGACAAAAACGGATATAGAAAATCTTCAGCGAAAAGTACGAACGCACCTCACAAAGGCACAAAAACACCATCCTCGAAGTGCAGTAGAAAGAGCAACATTACCGCGGTATTTAGGAGGTCGAGGACTTATGGATATAAGCAAGCAATTAGAAAAACAGATTACTAATTTAAGAACTTATTTTCAGGTGCAGGCGGAGACATCTACTCTTCATCGCGCGATTTGTGCAGTAGATGACACAACACCGATTAAACTGAGGGAACCAGAAATGCGCATAAACCACCTTACTAAGAACGAAAAAATGCGCACCTGGATGGGCAAGCCTCTGCACGGGCGACATCCCAATGAGGTCAGTCAAGACCATGTCGACAGTATAGCGCCGAACTATTGGCTGACATCAGGAAGGATGTTCCCCGAAACAGAAGGTTCATTACTCGCCATTCAGGATCAGGTTATACCAACCAAAAATTACCTGAAATATATCGTCAAAGACCCTCAGGTCCAAAATGACAAATGCCGATATGGGTGCCAAGCTCAGGAAACCATTCAACATCTTACCGGGGGCTGTCAGGCATTTGCTGCAACTGAATATAAGGAACGGCACGACTCAGTAGGAAAAATCCTTCATCAAGAGATAGCTATCAAACTGGGACTTCTTCAAACAAACCATCTTCCATATTATCAATATGTTCCTGAGAGTATACTTGAGAATGACAACTACAAGCTATACTGGGATCGCACGGTGCTCACAGACCAAACAGTGGCACATAATAGACCAGATCTCATACTAATCAATAAACTAAAGAGACAAACAACATTAATTGATGTGGCGATACCCAACAACAATAATCTTCGTGTTAAACAGAACGAAAAAATCGCCAAGTACAGGGATTTGGAAATTCAAATACGAAGACAGTGGAAAATGGAAAGTACCCAGACAATACCTATTATTCTCTCTACTACTGGAGTCATTCCAAGGAACCTCCTAAAAAATATAAAAAAGCTAGGTCTGAATGAACATCTCTACAAGACCATGCAAAAAGCTGTACTACTCTCAACATCTCGATGTGTACGAAAATTTTTGGGAGATACTCCAGCATACCAAGTCACCTAGGGCTCGATAACACGGAAAGAGTCGCACCAGAGCTCAATCCTTCTGATATCGTAGGTATCTGGGATGAGTGAATTTTCCCCTTAGAGGGAGTGTGAGCCGTATGGCTAAATCTGAATAATAATATAATAATAACAAAATCAGTACAAATACATAAAGAACTAAACAAAATTCCTACTACTAAATACTACTTACTAGCTAACAAGTATCTCAAAAGTGTATGTGCACTATTGTCTATCCAAGTTGTTATCAATGAATCTAAAGATGTACCAACTACGTGGGTCTAAGGCTACCAATGCAAAAACTTGTAAAAACTTATTATTGATTGCTTTTATACCATAAGCTGGACGAACCTGTGACAGATTCGGAGAGCACTATATAAATGTGTCAGGTGTAAATCCTTAATGAGGTTTTTTTTAGGGATACTTTCTGCAAACATAGATGTTGCACCTTGCGGACTAAATTCGCTCTGAGGGTAGGCCTGATTTTTCGGGGAGTCTTCTTTTTAAAGTGTTACTGAGGTTATTCCGTGTATTAAATAAATAAATAAATACAAATAAATTATGTTTTTATTAAGTTTTTGAGGAAATTCTAGATTTAAGTTTTATTTCGTAATGCAAAATAAAGCAATTTTTTTATTTGTTTTAAATGTCTACTTGGCTCTTGCACATTCCTTTTGTAAGGATTCAAATCAGTAAAAGGAAATTAAATAATAGTTAGAATGGATTGGATGGAAATTTCTCGAAGTCGTATTCTAGTTTAGATTAAATTACATTGTCGTCAAGCTTTTACTTGTGAAAATTACTCAATAATTTTAAAATTATGAAATATTGTGAACCATTTATTTCGTAAGGTATTTTATACAGTTTAAAAAAAGTATTCGAAGTAAAATATATTACCCTATTCCTGTTTGAAATATAAGTAAATAAAAAAGTATTTTTAACACACGATAGCACATTTAACATGATTTTCAAAAGTGGTGAATATTTTTAATATCAACAACGCTAAAAACTGTTTTAATAAAACCAATTTACCACAATTTAAAAACATTTTGTTTGGGTGTGTCGAACTAGGTCTTATGAATTGCTCTTTTCGGTGTTTATATGTGAAATTGTTTATATCGGAAATTAATACACAGTGTTTTAATTTTAAAACTTATAATGACCTATAGCTCACGAAGAAAAGGTGATATCAAAAAATGCTTGAAACCGTGAAGACTACCTTAACAATATCTGTGTGTCCTACCAATGAAATGGCGCCCCATACTATTATACCTCCACCACCAAACTGACTTAAGCAACATTGTATTGCAATATTGTATACGAATTTTATAGCTAATTCAGTGGAACAGAAGGGTCAGCTTGACGCTATCTACACAGACTTCTCAAAAGCCTTCGATAGAGTTAACCATGATCTGCTTATTGCTAAATTAAATGGCTATGGATTTGGAGGTAAAATAATTGAGTGGATAGGTAGTTATATATCTGGTAGATGTCAGTATGTTAAATAAGGAAATTGTTTATCTCAACGAGTATCCGAAACCTCAGGAGTTCCTCAGGGGTCTCATATTGGACCTCTCTTATTTAATACATTTGTTAATGATATATCCTCAGTGCTTAAAAATAGTAAATTAAAATATTTCGAATAGTTAATGACCTAGTTGATGCCTCTTGTGTTACAGAATGACATTAAAAGCTTAGCTAGTTGGTGTGAGGTAAACTAGCTATACTTAAATATACAAAAATGTTTTAAAATTACTTACACACACGCACGCACACACGCACATACACACACGCACACACACACACACACACGCACACACACGCACACACACACACACACACACATACACATACGCACATACATACACGCACACACACACGCACACACACACTCTCATCATCAGAGAGATAGTTTTACAATTAGTCAGTTTTTCTTTATTAACAACACATTTGTTTTAACAATTGCTTTAGAAAAGATAGGAATATTTTGATCAGGAGATTTAGAACAACAATTTTAATTTAAAATTTTAATTTATATTGTATATGCCATTAATTTTTGAAGATTCACGTACGTAGAACAAAATTTTGATAATCATTAGAGATATTTTTTATTAAAGATATTTGAGTGTGAATTTTATTTCAATATATAATGTTGTATCATATATGTTTTTGTTATTTCAGTATTCTTTGGACCTTACCTATCATATGTAAAGCATAGATATTGAAGCACGAGTATAACCCTGAGATAAAAAAATTAAATATTGTGATAGAATCATAATTGCATCATTTAAATAAGTTTAATTTATTAATTATTTTAATAATTAGTCATAATTTATTAATTATCTAATTAATTGCTTGGCACACCTCAGACTTTTAATATCACATTAACTGGCTTCCAAAACGTGGGGCTTGAAAATATTGCAGCTTTACATTTGATGGTAGGGAAAGAGATCCGGAATAAGTACAGGTGATTCAGAGATTAAAAAAATAACATTGAGGGAATTTGAATTTGAAAGTATCTTGACAATTTTTCCAGTGGAAAAAAATTTGATTTATTGATTGATCGGAGTTAGTTGATATTTACTGCTATTGAATTATTTGATTTTATTTTCTTTACCAAACGTACATTGGATATTTATTTTGAATTATTTGAATTTTGCGGATTGCATATTTGATATTTGTCGTGAAAATTTATTAAAATTGGGGAGAATTATTTGTCTTGTTCTGCAACATATAGAGTGTTGTAAAATTTTACATTTGGCGGGGACAAAAAACAGTAAGGAAAAGAAACAACATGTCTGTCATAAGGAGTCAAAGCAAAATGCAGGAAAGGAAAGAGGATAACAGAGAAGATGAAACAATTTTGTAAGAAGGATCGGATAATGAAGGAAATATTACAATAGTCGAGGAGAGAAAAGAATCATCAGGAATCGATAAAATATTACAATTAATGCAACTCCTGGCACAAAAAATGGAAGAGACAAAACAATCAATAGAGAAAAAAAGCAAAAAGAAACATCAATTAAAATGGATGAAATAAAACAAACAATAGAAGAAAACAACAGGAATATAGAACAGCGTTTGGAAAATTATGAACAGAAAATTAAAGGATGTGTAGAGGAGATAAAAAGAGAAATGGTACAACAGATAGAAGCGATTAATGATATTAAAAATAAAATGAGAGGACATGTAAAGAAAGTAGAAAACAAGATGAAGCAAATTAAGATAAAAAGGAATTAGAACAGTTAGAAGAAAAATTTGAAATGGCGTTACAAGAAGACAGGAAAGAAATGGAAAGGAAACTTAATCAAAATGAAAAACAAATGGCAGAAATTGAACTAAGAGGAGTAGAGAGAAAAGAAGTTATCATCCATGGAACACGCGAGGCGAAAATACAATTTGGCGGGGATATTAGAAAAACACACCCAGTACCGTTTGTTAAAAATTTAAAAACCAAATTTCAACATGTTAGATATTTTGAGGATTGCAAAGAAATAATTAGAAACCATCTAAAAGAAGGAGCAGCGCTATAGTATGAAAGCAAAGAAGATGAGTTTGAAAATTGGACAGATTTCGAAAATAAATTTCTCAACTATTTCTGGGGGAAAAATAAATAGAGGGAAATCAATTAAGAGCTACAGAATGGAAAATATCACGAGAAAATGGCAATATCTGAAGAAAGATATGCTTTGCAGATATATAACAATACAAAATATCTAGATTACAAATACTTTACCGAACAACTGGTAGAAATGATAAGCAGACATTTCGAAGATACGTAGGAGGATCACGTGATTTTGAGAAACTATCAAGGTATTGATAGTTTGTTACCAATTCTTCAATTAAAACAAGTTAGAAGAAGAGAAATGAGAAACAGAAGACAACATGACCAATATAATGGACCGGAAAGAAGGTACCAATCAAATTATGACCAGAGAAACCGACATCCCCGATCAACAAATGAATATAGGCCAAGGGAATACCACAATTACACTAGACAACAAAATTATGATAACAGAAATGACACACAAAATAGAACATATGAAAATACAACAGGAACAGAGCTGCACAAAATCCTCCGAATAGGAATACGAATTAACAAAGGGACGGTAGAAATAATCAGAGCTTCCAACAACAAAATAGAAGGGAGATGAATCATGTAGCAATAGAAAACGAGGAAGAAGATGTATGCAATGAATCCAGACAGGATTTTCAATAAAGCATCCACTAAACAAAAGTAAAAAACTTTCCGGTATATTTTGTCACCCGAGAGAGTTTATACAGTTGGCGGGAAACGAAAGACAAAATTCTAATTCCAATCTTATATTTTTAGATACATTTATAAAACATAAAGCGATTAAAATTTTGATTGATTCTGGATCGGAGATATCGTTAATCAATAAAACACTAGTAAAAGAATTAAATTTGGACAGATTTGTGTATAAAATTCCTAGGGTTGCTTTAGTGTGTGTAAACAATAAAAAATTGACGACAGTAAACGAAGGTTTGGGAGTACGGATCAGAGTGGGAGACCACTTCTATATTATGCAATGTGTGGTGATCAAAGATTTAAATCATGATATGATAGCGGAAATTGATGAATTGAGTAAAAAACATATCACCATTTATTTTTCGAAAAATAAACTGGAAATCAGAGCAGAAAGAGACAACACAGAAGAAGAAAAGGAAACAGACAGGAAAAAAATTTTTGAAAGGATAAATGAACAGGAAAAACATAAAGAAGTCAATATAACTGTAGAGGATAAGCAGAAAGTACAAGAAAAAAATCAATCAGAAGAGAAAAAGAGAAGGAAGAAAAAAATGAAGAGTTCGAAAAGAAACCAGGAAAACAAGGTGGAGACAAGAGAAAAACAGGAAATAGAAGGTATAGAAGAATTGTTGGCAACCGACGATAAAATAGAAAGGAAGCAGGAAGAAAAGAAAGGTATCATAAGAGAAATGAAAGGAGGAGAAACGTGGTGCTCGCAATACCAAATGGAAATTGAAGATAGAGAAAAAACAGAAGAAGAAATAAAGGATGAGGACAGAGAAGAAATGGCAATTATGGACGAGAATCTAGAATTTTGTAAAAAAATATTATGGACAGTGAACAAAATGAGGATGAAAGAAAATGTGGAGAAAACATGGAGAAGCTCCATATAGGGTCAATACGGAAAATGGGGTAAATAGTTATAAATTAGTGCACATAGAGACAGGCAATCTACAGGGTATTTTTAACATTTACATCTATCAGTAGCATGAGTAGATTTTAATAACATAGTAAAATAATTTGATCCTGGAAAACTTGTGTCATTTAAAAAATTAACAAAGAGTTTTCGGCAAATCAAATGGCGGAGAGTTGTTATGATATGTAAAATTGAACATTATATTGGTTTGCTTTTAATATATTTAAAAGTCCAAAATATAAGATATTTCGAAAAATTGAAAGTCCATTATCCTGGATTACCTGTCTTCTTCTTTATCAACCATTTTCCATCCACTCCTGAATGTAGGTCTCTCCCAATTGCTTCCATCTTTCTCTATCTTGCGCCAATCTAATCCACTGTTTGCCTGCTACTGCTCTTATGTCATCTACCCATCTTTTTTTGAGGTCTTACCATGCTTCTTGTTGTCGTCCTTGGTCTCCATTCTAGTCCGTGTCCACCTGTTGTCATTATATCGGGCTACGTGACCTGCCCAGCGCCATTTCATTTTTGTAATTTCTTCCACAATATCTTTAATCTTCGTTCTACGTCTTATCTCGGTGTTTTTAATATTGTCTCTTAGTGATATTCAAAGCATGATTCGTTTCATTGCTCTTTGCGTTGTTTCTAATTTTTTGGCAGATTTTTTGGTAAGTGCTAGTCTTCAAGTTGTAGGTACAAACAGGTAGTATGCATGTGTTATACACCTTTTTCTTTAAGTTTATAGGAATTGAGGTGTTTTTCAAGATATGTGTTAGTTTGCCGAAAGCGCCCCAAGCCAGCTGTGTTCTTCTTTTAATTTCAGCATCTTGATTTGGTTTTCCTAGTTTGATAACATGACCTAGATATACATAATGTTCCACATCTTCAATGGTATGATTTTGTATTGTTATATTTGTCTGGTCTCGGCTCAGTATTTTTGTTTTGCTGTAATTCATTTTTAAGCCTACCGCTCCTGAAACTGCATTTAATTGTTGTAACATATCATTTAGTTCTTGGATATTATCGGCTATTAAAACTATGTCATCTGCGAATCTCAGGTGGTTTAAGTATAATCCGTTGATATCCTTATTGTTCCATTCCAGTTTCTTAAAAATATCTTCTAGAGCAAGGGTAAATAGTTTGGGAGAGATGGTGTCTCCTTGTCTTACTCCCCGTTGTAGTCTTATGGGATTAGTTTTTGTGCTTTCGTCCAGCTTTATATGCATGGTGGCATTTTCATATATGTTTTTATTTATGTTAATGTATCTTGAATCTATGCGTGCATTTTCTAGAGATTCAAGCACTGCCCATAATTCGATGGAATCGAATGCTTTATGGGAATTGACTAACGCCATATGAATTGGAACATTATACTCGGTGCATTTTTCTATCAGTGTTCTTACGGTGTGCAAGTGGTCTATGGTATTAAAATGTTTTCTGATTACCTGTAGTAAACAAAATTTAAAGATATGCATAAATTATTTTCATTGTAAAATATATTCGAGTGACTTGAGTGAGCTTAGTGAAATCGTGATCAATTTGAGCGGGTTTTCCAAATAGATTTGTACGTCGATGTACAGTGAATAAGACAATATAATACAAATGTTTAGAAAATATAATTCTCCGTTAGTTCTTAAGAATTTGTAGAAACCGATTAGCATGTTAATAGTTTTTAGGAAATTTATAATTGTAGGTAAAATTATTGTTTGTTATCTAAATGGTAGATGGGGATAAGTGTCACGAACTCTGATAGGAGGAGATTGAAAAAAGTGGGATAGGTATATAGGAATGAGAGTTTAGCTAGATTTTTAAGGGAGAAAAGATAATCAGTTCTTTTTCCAAGGGTGCAAGGCGAACAGTCGTTATTCTCTGGTGGTTCCCCAGAGGTAGTAAGCAGTAATGTTTGTAAGTTTTTGTGTAGTAAGTGTATCTGACAGAAGCTGATCCAGTAAAATACTATATGTTATATGTTTCTACTTATATTCCAAGAGTCACTGTTCATGCCAGAACGAGAGATTCAGTTTATCGAGAGGAGAAGAGGCTAGCATCATTCAAACAATACGTGCATTTGAAGGAGATCATTAAAGACGATAGGCTCGCAATAATTTGTTGTCAGATTGCTGATTACCTAGGGGACTGCTAAGAATAGATCGTGTAGGCTACAAGGAACAAATATTTGGACAACTCCTCGTCAGAAAGACAGTTTTACAATTAGTCAGTTTTTCTTTAATAACAATACATTTTTTTAACAATTTCTTTAGAAAAGATGGGAATATTTTGATCAGGGGATTAGGAACAATAATTTTAATTTGAAATTTTAATTTATAATGTTGTATCATATATGTTTTTGTTATTTCAGTATTCTTTGGACCTTACCTATCATATGTAAAGCATGGATATTGAAGCACGAGTATAACCCTGAGATAAGAAAATTAAATAGTGTGATAGAATCATAATTGCATCATTTAAATAAGTTTAATTAATTAATTAATTAGCTAATTAATTGCTTGGCGCACCTCAGACTTTGATGTCATTATCACATTAATATATATATATATATATATATATATATATATATATATATATATATATATATATATATATATATATGATATATAATATATTAGAGTAGGCCGATTAGTATACGAAATTCAAAAATATTTTAATTTCACATTTTGCAATCCAAAAAAACATGTGGAGTAGGAAAACAATTTTTTTTTAAATAAATTTTTTCATATTTTGCTGTTTTGAACTGCCACAAGGTCACTAAAATATTTGAATTTAAAATTTTACTAGTGTTACAACTTGCATATCCGAAAATGTTATAATACATAGAATGAAACAAATGTTGTTAATTATTCATGTTTTTATTTTTAATATTTTAACTGCCACAACGTAATTTACATTATTATTTAAATCACGGCAGTTTTGAGTGAGTCGGTTTGTTAGAGTTGTATGGCATACATAGATTCTGTTGCGCTGAAGTTTAAAAATTAATTCCAAGTTTGTTCTCTTTAAGGTTGTACGTTTAGAAAAATGACTTCCCGCAAACTTATTGCAATATGTTAATTCTCCAAGAAGAGAAGAAAGAACAATAGTTGATAATATCAAATCTAAATAAAATAAATAAACATGTAAACGAAATTATTTCATGTCGTAATACAGAAGGTGCTTGTCGAAAGAAGATTGTTTTAAAACAAAGAAAAATTTTGAGAATATTTTAGACTTTCCAGGGATTTATTTAAAACTCTTACAAATTATAAGTAGTGATGATATTACTAAGAAACCCTACAAAAGAAGACATTATCTAATTATTACTATTAATTATACGCCTAATTTTAATTATTAAAATAATAATAACTATATAAAAATACAATTATATTTTGGTATAGATATGTACGCTGTGAGTTTAGCTGAACGTTTGCGTCCAAATCAAATCGCAGTTGATTCCAGCGCACACCGTTAACGTACACGGCTATCGCTCTGCAGTGCGCTCAGCTCAGCAGAACCTAACAAACTGTTATCATAGAGAACCATTTCTTTGATTTTGACGAACGTGCGCGGCGTTCGACTGACTGTGAGTTATGCGTCGCTCACTGTTCTAACAAACCATAGCTTTACACTAATGAATATACTGGGACCTTTCGTATTGAAAGAGGTGTTCGGCAAGGATACAACATGTCTCCTAAATTATTTACAACTTTGCTCGAATACTTTGTAAAACAATAGATTCGAAAGAACAGTACATCAATGTAAATGAAAAATTTTTAAATAACCTTAAATTTGCAAATGATATCGTTCTTATTGAAGAGAGCTTTGATCAGGCACAGATAATGCTTCAAGAACTCCATACTGCCACAAAAAGAGTTGGTCTTAAAATAAATTTTTCAAAAACACAATTTATGACAAATTTAGTCCACAACAAAAACATCTCAGTAAAAGACAAAGATATTGAGCCCGTTGACTCCTATAAATACTTGGGCCATGAGATCAGAATAAGTCGAGACAACCAAACAATCGAGCTGAAAAGAAGAATAAACCTCGCTTGGGCTGCATTTGGAAAGATGAAGGATATTTTTAGGTCTAAGATTCCAATGTGTCTGAAAAGAAAAGTATTTAATCAGTGTATTTTGGCAGTGATAACCTACAGCGAAGAAACCCTGAAAGGGCAATGGAGAGAGTAATGTTAGGGATTTCTCTACGTGATAAAATACCCAATGCTACTATGCGCAAAAGATCAGGAGTAGCAGACGTTATTGAAAGGATAACAACACTAAAGTGGAACTGGATAGGTCATGTAGCAAGATCAGTTGATGACCGGTGGACAAAAAGAATTTTGGAATGGAGACCCCGAATACAAGCTAACAGAAATAGAGGTCGACCCCAACGAGATGGACAGATGACATAAAAAGAGTGATTACAAATTGGATTCAGATGGAGCAAAATCGGACGAAAGTGGAAAAGCATGCGAGAGGCCTATATTCAGCAGTGGACGTTAGAGGCTAGTTGATGATGATGATTGATGACTAAGACAAGTTCGTTAGTTGATCGACATTCATTAGTATAACACCTATATAAATTCTTTTATATTTTGCCATAAATATTGGTTCTAAAAATAATTTAGATGTTTCTTAATAACAGTAGTGGCATGTTAAGTTTAAGCAACTTTTGGAAACGGTTAATTACGAACTTCTTCTTTTTAGTTGGATCGGAATTACAATTAGTCATTACCTGCTCAATGTTTTGAGTTTAGGTTACTTTTACCCAACTTTCCAAAATCCACGCTTCTACGCAAAGTGTTTAATAATTTTTTACAAACTCAAAGTCGTATCTTATTTTTTTTTTATGAAAACATAGTGCCTTTCCGCTGTTTTACATTGCTTCTAAAATCAAATTTACCAATAATAAATCTATAATATTGTTTAAATCTATTATTCGTCATATGCTTTTCAAGGTTTAATTGATGCTTTATCAACAAGGCCTTTGACAAAATTTTTTTGTCATCCCACCTCAACTAACACAAATAAATTAAACAAGTATAAGCTGTCTTCTTGACTAAATTTTCTACGAGTTTTGATGATTTTTTAAGACAATTAACACTCACAGGCTGGACTCATTTTTTGTGGTTCATTTTTTCCAACGATTTCATACTTTTAAGTAATTTTTTCATACATAATAGAATAATATTTCTCACCTCGCAGTTTCTTTATTCTGTTGGAAGAGCGACCCCATTTGTCTGTGTGTACATTCCATTTTTCTGCCCTTCTGATTTTGTTTTTTTTTTAATTGTCACTTTTAACTTCATTGGAAAATTGGCCACTTTCATCAGTGTCTTCGGTAGACACTACATACCTATTCAGATCCAGTTTCTTTAAATGGTTCCGTTTCTTAAGAATTTAAAATTATAGGATCATCTCTGAGCAAACTCTAAGATAAAGATTTTAAACCACAGCTGTTATCCGCGCAATTATCATTGTTATCAATAAGTGATGCCTGATTGTCTTGTGCACTAGCAACATAACCTCACTTTATTTATCACAAACAAAATAACTAATTTGAACTTTAAACATTATAATATAAATATAAAATAGTAAACTTACTTCTCTTAGTAATCTGCACTGCACTGTCTGTTTTTATTAACCATAGGATATATTTTCCTCTTAAATTTATTATGTAAATTATGTAATCAGAAAGGCACCCGTGGAAATAAGATATATTAAACAAAATAAATCCCAAGAACAGACAAACAAAGAATCCACACGGCTCTATAACATAGACAGCTTAAAAAATGAGTCCACAAGTTTTCTTTATAAACTACGTTTGGCACAAAAATTAGACGAAGAAATAAACGGAACAGCGGAAGAAATGTATGAGACTTTGAAAATCAAAATTCATGAAGCAGCATTAGAAGCTCTAGGTACGAAAGAAAAAGTAAAACGTAGAAATTATTGGTGGACAGAAGGTTTATTAGAACTGGTAGAAGAAAAGAAAAAACTGTATCTCAAATGGTTAGCGACAAAAGATGAGGAAGACCGAAAGAACTATAACAGATACAAATATATAGTAAAAAAGGAAATTAAAAAAACAAAAAACATAACCTGGGACAACAAGTATGCAGAAATAAGCTCAATGGTAGGAGGATCTAGGTCCAGACAAACTTGGAAAATTATCAACAGTCTTAGAAAAAATACAAACGAAACAAAAAAAATAAACCCCATAGACATAGAAAGATGGAAAAATTATTATGAAAATCTATTAAATGAACAACGTATACAGTTTCTAGACACACAGATAGATAGAGTTGAAACGGGGTTAAATGAAGTGGCGATGATTACCGTAGAAGAAATAAAAAACGCATTACAAAAAATGAAAAATAATAAAGCTCCTGGGCCGGGTGATTTACCTATCGAGTTATTCAAACATGCCACTGCAATAACATTAGAATTGCTTTGTAAAATGTTTAACAAGTGCCTACAAGGAGAAAGTATCCCAAGAGATTGGAAAGTCTCGTACATAAACTCCATCTACAAAAAGGGAAACAGGAATAACTGCAGTAATTACCGAGGTATTAGCATTACGTCATCCACTGGCAAACTGTATGAAAGAGTTCTGAAAGCCAGAATAGAAAAAGAAGCCACAGAGATCGAAGAACAAAGTGGATTCCGACCAGGGAGATCTTGTGTCGACAATGTATTTACTCTCAAACAGCTAACGGAAAAGAGATTAGCAAGAGGACTAGAACTTCATGCCACTTTTATAGATCTCCGTAAAGCGTTTGACTCCGTACCACTGCAGAGACTATGGAAAACGTTGGAAAACGCAGGTATAAATGCAGTATATATAAATGCCGTGAAAAAGCTATATCAAGATAAACAAGCTTATATTAAGGTTGGAAACCAAATTTCCAAGGGTTTCACCCAAACAAAGGGTGTCAAACAGGGCTCTTGCCTCTCTCCAACCCTGTTTAAAATATATCTTGGTAATGCTTTAAAACATTGGAAGAGAAAATGCAGCTCAATGGGCATATGGGTAAATGACACTCCTATATACACAATCCTCTTCACAGACGACCAGGTAGTTCTTGCCGAGGACCTACAAGATATGACGTACATGATAAACAAACTAATAGACGAATTCAAAAAATGGGGATTAGAGGTTAATACCGAAAAGACACAATACATGAATATAGGAGGCATCGGTCAAGACATGGAAACAGAAAGCGGATTAAGACGGGAGAGACGACAAAGATATAACAAGAAAAATAGGAAAAGGAAAAAACATGATAAAAACACTACATCCGATCCTGTGGAATAAAACTTTAACTAAGAAAACAAAGAAAAATATATATCAGGCTATGATTCAGCCGGTGCTGACGTATGGGTCAGAAGTGTGGGTCTTTAACAATAATATGTCACAAAAACTCCTCTCAACGAAAATGATGTACTGGAGAAGATGTTCCGGGTTAACTTTGTTTGACCACATAAGAAATGAAAACGTAAGAGAGAGAATGAAAGTAAAGAACACAATAATGGATACGAATAGCCGAAAAACAATTAAAATGGTATGGACACCTGAGACGGATGAACGAAGAAAGGATACCACGAAAGGTTTGGAACTGGAGACCTACACAGAGAAATAAAAGGGGAAGACCAAGAAAGAAATGGATATCCAATATTCATATAGAAATGGAAAATAGAGGTCTTCAAGAAGGAGACTGGGCCGATAAGAAATTATGGCGATTGGGATGCGAGAAGCGACAAAATTAAAGTTGCAAACACTCGCTATTGTTATATATATATATATATATATATAAATATATATAAATATATATATATATATATATATATAATATATATATATATATAATATATATATATATATATATATATGTAATCAGTTATTATCTTATTGATAACACAACACCAAAATTGACAACCACTTGTCATGAAATAGTTCTGGAAGTCTCACAAAATTAAACTGCAAAACCTCGCAAAGCATACTTTTAACAGAGATTTCTGCTAACGGTTTGTTTTACCAGGTTTTTATAGATGTCACCAGGTAGTACCGTTAAGTTTAAATATTGACTTAGATGCTTTCAAAGTTTAAAAGATATGTAAAAGTATAAACCAACAAAGTATAAAAGTCATAATAAAACAAAAATCAACTTGGGAGGCTTTACAGTTTAACCGTCAATACAGTGCTTCCGATTTAAGTTTTTTTGGTTTTGGATTTTTTGGATTTTAATTTAAATTGCAACATTTAATTCACGCTGAATTTTTGTGGTATTCTTTTTCAAATAACTTTAAAGTTAGTTTAGTTTTGTTTATATAATTTTATCCGTATTACTAGTAGCCTACTTATTTAAGTTACTTGCCATGCAATAATTATATTAGTGATAAAACAATTATCAAGAATAAACTAGTATTTTTTATAGTAATTATTATTAGTTTAAAAATATACTTTGGACAGCTTGCTAAATAAACCAACAATTTTTTATGTGAATTCGATTGTAAAAGTAAAGACTATCCAGCATTACCAATTTTCCAGACGATTAACTATAGGTCAACCTTGACGATAATGTGCACTTTTGTCCGATACGATAATGTCCGTATGCTTTTAAATTTATTGAAATGGGACTAAGATTAATAGCTTATCGTTTTAAAGCAATTTGTTCTTTTTCTTTCAGTTTTACAATTTTATTTTTCAAAGAAGCTTTCACATATAAAATATGATAAATCTAACGATTCGTTTTACATAAAGAACTCGTGTTTTCTGTATCAGGACGTATGGTATATTTCCTAATATTTACGTTTCAGTTTCACATAACGGGGCAATTGCTTCCGAAACTGGAAAATGCAAAAAAAAACTAATGCAAAAGACCCTGGCACGTTTCTTATAGTCCGATCAATAAATACAAAATTTTACCAAAACCAAAAAAAAATACATTAAGGCTGAAAATTTGGTTATTTTTAAACGTTTATTATTAAAAAAAATTACAATCCTAAAGTAAAAAAAGAAGCTTTCACATATAAAATATGATCAAACGAATGATTTTTTTTTACATAAAGGACTATTTTTTATATCAGGACGATGTATGTATAAGAATATTTCTTAATATTTACGGCTCAGTTTCACATATTGGGACAATTGCTTCCAAAGCTGTAACATGCAAAGAAAATATTGCAAAAGACCTCGGACCTTTCTTATAGCCCGATCAATGAATAAAAAATTTTGTCAAAATCCAAAAAAATACATGAAGGATAAAAATTTGTTTATTTTTAAAAGTTTAATATTAAAAAAAGTTTACAATCTTAAAGTACCTCGATTTCAAAATGGAGGTACTTTTTTTTCTTCATATTTTGGGCTATATTTCGTAAAATAATGAAAATGATATAAAAATTTTCAGAAAACATTCTAGCATGAATTGCCATGATATTAACTTAAAAATTAGTTTAAAAATGTTATAGTTTCAGTAGTTTTGCAAAATAGACCTTTTTTAACCTCCTACCTAGTTGTGCGCGTACATAAAGAAAGTAATGTTTAATATTCTGTAATTAATAAATTATTAGGTCAATTATATAAAAAAAACCTCAAATGTTATGACCAGCAGTACATTACAACAGTACATTCTAGTCACCTTCTATATCAATTACACCCTTTGATATATCTATTAAAATTTTACTGTGTAGGTAGTAATAAAATTAAAAAACCCAACTTACTACACATATTTTATTTCCATATTACAGGTACAAAATGTTGAAAAAACATATAGGGCCTTTTATAAAAATCTTTAGTTCTCCACCATTGAATTCATACATATGTATAGTTAGTTGCCTACCTATATTTATAACTTTTATCAACCTTTAGTCCACCGACTTACAATATATTAATGGATGCTACTGCTATTCTGCCGTGTTAAGGTAAAAGGCAGTAAGTGACATTTTTGTCAAAAATGAGATTTTAATGTAGTGTACCTAAGTAGTAACTGCCCTTGTTTTTACAAAGGGTTTGGTGCACATTGGTAGTCAACTTACACCAGAAATAGCAATGGCAAAAAGCAGTAACTAACAAAGTATCTCTCAATGTGATGGTAAAAGACAGTATCTAACGTAATTACTAATTTACTGCTGTTTGCCTACACAGAGACCTGAAACACAATTTTTAATGTGAATGTAAACGGCAGTATCTACTTAGTAAAGTAGATACTGCTATTTACCTTTACATTTGTATTCCAAGTTTGTATTATAATATCATGATATAAGGCAGTATCTTCTCAGATACTGCCATTTGCTTTAAACATCACCTGATTTAATATCCGTTAAAATAAACACACTCACCCAACACCTTAGGGTAGAAGGGTTATTGATTATATATATATATATATATATATATATATATATATATATATATATATATATATATATATAAAATAAACACATGGCATAACGCAGAAAGTTTAGCTTGCAGTTTCAGCCCGTGAGCCCGTACTTAGATTTGTTTAGTCTACCGTTTGGAGTGTATGTAAGGTGTTGTATTTGTTTTTTTTTTTTTCCTAAGTTAATGGCACTGGCAAAGCCAAAAGGCCAGTCATGTTTTCTCATAGTTTTATCATCCATTTCCATTGTCTACATTATATACATATTAATATTATATACAAGTTAAATTAAGATAGAATATTTTTAGTGTGTTAGTACATGCCTAAATATTTTCGTTACTTATTTTTATTTTTATTGTTTTTTTTTATCGTTCTATATACCATTGTAACTTTTCTTTTATTTTTATTGTTTATTTCTTTTTATTAGTATTATTTTTTATTGTTTAATATTATTTATTTATTGGTTTGCTTTTTTTTTGCTTTTTTTTCACATTGTTTTTTTTTGTTTTTTTTTTTGTTTTTTTTTTGTTTTTTTTTTTTTTGTTTTTTTTTTTTTTTCGTTTTAGGCTTACAAATATATTCATATTTCGCAATACTGCTTACAAAGTAATATTAGTAGATTTTACATACTGATATATGATGTTGTATATACTATTATCCTCTAATGTCAATAGATTTGAAACATTTATAGGAAATTTCATTTTGTACAATATTAAATTTTGGTAAAACTTATCAATTTCTATTTTTTTTAAAGGACATTCTAAAAGAATATGTTGTAAATCGGCAATTTCATCACATAGACATTTATTATTATCTAACAAACCTATTTTATGTTTATACGCTGGAAATAGTGCATGATTGCAGCGCATTCGACTTATTATCCGAATAATTGAACGATTATGTGTATTCTCAAACCATGGTTTGTCCCTTATTTTTGGTTGTATATTCTTAAAAAACTGTCCTTTGTCTCCACATTTATATTTTATCTGCCACTTTTCCTTAAGTTCCTTTCGAAAAATTGGAATAAAATCAGATTCTGGTATTTTTAATCTAAGTAGTCTTCCATTTTTCGCACCATCTTTTGCTAAATGGTCCACTTCTTCATTTTCTTCTATACCGGAATGGGCTTTTATCCATGATATATAAATTTGTTTTCCTCTACTTGATACATTTTGATACAATTCTAAAATATCAAGAAGAATATAATTTAAATTAGGATTCAAAAACAGATTATTAAGTTTTTCTACCGAACTTTTAGAGTCTGTAAATATGACAAATCTATCCTCTTCTTGTTCTAAACACAGATTAATTGCTAATTTTATGGCAATAAGCTCAGCACTGAAAATTGACATCATATCTGACAGTTTGTATATTAGTTTGATATTTTTGGAAGGATAATAAACTGCACAGCCAACTCCGTGTTCCGATTTAGATCCATCAGTATAAACTTTTTCATACTGTTTCCATTTTACTATACAATCTCGATAATATTCTTTTTGTATAATAATATTGTTTTGACACAGATAGCGAGCGTTAATATGTGTCTTAACTGGAGAAAGAAACATTTCATAAGAATAATTCCATAAAGGGATTCCATTGGATTTATAAAGTTCTTCATATCTGTGAACATTGGTAATGAAACTTTCAACTATTAATGGTATTTTTTTCTTATCCCAATATTTAGATGTTAAAACCAAACCAGCTAAACTAGATACTTTAACCAGTAACTTGGATTTCTGACTTCTTAACTTTAACACGAATTTGTCAGATAGAAATCTTCTCCGAAGATTCAATGGCGGTTCGCATGTTTCTGTTTCCATAACGTCTATAGGCGTACTTCCCAAGTATCCAATACAGAGTCGAAGGCATTTGTTTTTTATTTTATCTATTTTTATAAGATTTGTCTCTGCTGCTGAATGATAAAATATAGATCCGTAATCTAAAATAGATCTAACGAGTGTTCTATAAAATAGTAACATTATTTTTGGATCCCCTCCCCAGGAGGAATGACCGAATGTTTTTAATAAATTAACACTATTTTCTGTTCTTTTGATTATATAATTTATGTGTTCCTTCCAATTTAATTTACAATCTAAAATTACTCCTAGAAATTTAGTGGAAGATTTGTAAGGAAACAAATATTTAGATAATTTTATTTGTTGAGGAAACCGATATCTTTTTCTTGTAAAAGTAACTAATACTGATTTTTCTTCGGAAATTAATAAGCCGTTGTTGAAAATCCAATTATCTAAATTTCTTATTGCATAATTGAGTTGTTTGTGGCCTATCTCGATGGATTTGTGGCGTGTGTAAATAACAATATCATCAGCATATTGCAAAATAGATATATTATGTGGGATGTCAACAACTAGATCACTTGAGTAAATAATATAAAGTATAGGACTTAATATACCACCTTGTGGCAAACCCATAGATGTTTGTCTGCCTTCAGAGAATAAGTGGTTTTCTCTGAAAAATAAATTTCTATTACTGTATATATTATATAGGTGTTTAGACAGACTTTGGGGAATTCCCATTTGACACATTTTTTTATATAATATGTCTAATTTCACGTTGTCATATGCCCCTTTTATGTCTAAAAATAAAGCTGATGTTGACTGGTCATTGGAGAGTGATAATTGAATATCTGTAACAAAATTGGCCAGATTTTCATATGTCGATTTTTTTTTTCGAAATCCGAATTGAGAACTGTGAATAAGATTATTAGATTCCAAAAAAAATTCTAGTCTTGATTTTATCATTCTTTCATATGTTTTTAGAACACATGATGCTAAAGATATAGCCCTATATGACGATGCATGATTTTTTGGTTTTCCTGGCTTAAGTATGGGAACTAAAATGTAATTTTTCCATTGTGAAGGTATATCGACTTTATTTAACCAAATATCATTTAGTATATTTAAAAGCAAAATTTTTCCTGATCTAGAAAGATTGAACAACATAGGATAATGTATATTATCATAACCTGAAGCTGTATTGGCAGATTTTTTGAGTGCCATGTCTAATTCTTGAAGTGAAAACTGGTTGGTAAGATAATGTCCACTAATAATATGATCTATTATATCTACACAATCAAGAACAGTTGGATCAGGTGATACATATGGAGGGGTTAAATTGTAGTGAAATTCAGCAAGCCATTCATCATGATCTGATTGATTTTGATTTGAATATTTTCGATTTTTAAAATTATTTACCTTTTTCCATATATTCTTAAGAGGTACTGATCTGTTGAGTGATTTACAATAATTTTCCCAACTATCTTTTTTTATTTGTTTGAAGGTTTTTTTTGCTATAGCATCGGTTCTTTTATATTCTAACAAATTATCTAATGTGGGATTATTCATATATTTATGAAAACTGTTTCTTCGTTTCCGTACTAGAAATTGACATTTTTCATTCCACCATTGTTTATTTTTATTTGAACTTTGATTTGATTTAAATTTAGGTATAGAAAGGTTTGCTGCATTTTCAACTATTCTTATAAAATAATTGTAATCACCAACTTCTGTTTTATTGATCAGTTCTTGAAACTCCATACAATATATATCCCAGTTTGCTTTTTTAATATTCCATTTTCTACAAGATAGTAATTTATTAACTTTGGGTACCATATATATTTGTGTAATGCATGGTAAATGATCAGACCCATAAAGATCTTTTATTGTGTGCCAATATAGTAAATGTTTTATACAAGGAGAACAAATTGTCAGATCGATAGCAGAATGAGATTGCAAATAATTCCCTATGAATGTAGGTGATCCATCGTTGAGATATACAAGATTATTTCGGTCAAGAGCTTTCATAAGTGTTATGCCATAATGGTCTGTGTTTGGCCCACCCCAGGCAATATTATGTGAATTAAAATCTCCCGTAAAAATTACAGGTGGGTTAAATGAACTAAAGAATTGATCCCAAATATGCAACGAAATTTTAGTTTTTGGTGGAACATAAAGCGATACAATGGTAATATTTTTTTTATCATTACATTTTAAAAGAATGGATGATTGATTACAATTAGGTAGTAAAACAGATATAGGTAATTCTGTATACAAAAATTTTGATTTAATAAGGATGGCCGTCCCCCCGCCACTGCGGTCTAAACGGTCATCCCTCACAATGTTGTAACCTGGAAGATTAAAATATTTATTTGATGTAAATCTAGTTTCTGACAAGCAAGCTATATCAATGTTAAGATCATTTAACAAATATTGTAAATTTTCTTTATTTGAATTTGCCGATTTAATGTTCCATTGACATAGAGTTATATGATCCATGTTCAAAAAGGTTATTTAAGCTAGTTTTAATAATATTTGTAATTTCGTTTTCTTGTATGTCTAATTTATTTGTGTTCTTTATTGTATTTATGGTTGATAAAACTATCCGAAAAATGACATTTGCAATTTCATTATTTTCGGTTTCTCTTATGACATTTTCTGATTTATTTTCATTTTGAATATTGGACTGATATTGTTCTGAACTCAAAATTCCCCCTTTCTTAAAAGGAAGATTAACTGAACTAATAATGGATTGATGCTCTAACAATGTATGATCGGGAGATAAAGGATAAGATCTTTTACTTTTTTTTGTTAAGTTATTTAATTGGGCTTGATAGTATGACTGGGAATTCGGTCTTTGAGAAATGGATCGAGTATTGGATTGGTGTGATATATGTGAAAAGGGCTTGGACGATGTTGAAGCTACATGAACATTAACTGACTCTAATAGAGAATTTTGTTGTAAATTAGAATTAACTATTGTATTATCAACTGCTTTTGGAGGTAAATGTTTAGATAAAATATCTGCATAACTTTTTTTTGGAATACTACTACTAGCATCCTTGAAGGAACAATTTGTTTGTGACATCATTTGTTTAATTTGTTCTTGTCTGTTGTACTCCGGGCATACATTAAAATCGTTAGTAAAATGGTTTCCATTACAAGAAAAACACTTTACTGTAAATTCGTCTGATGTACATGTAACTGTGTCATGACTCTGACAACATTTAAGACATCTTATTTTGCTTCGACATTGTTTACTAATATGTCCATAACGGTAACAATTATTACACATTACAACTCTTTGTTTATAAACTTCTACCTCGTAAAGAACTTTATTAACCCTTAACTGGTATGGTGATTTAAAATTACACTTAAAGTATGGCGGGGTCAGATTTGACCCTGTGCCTTTTTTTGCATGCAGCAAATAGAAAACAGAAAAATTTTCATTCAGATCGAATATAAATCCTTTTTATTATAAATAATAATGTTTACATATACTTTTTAATAATATCTGGCCTACTTCTGGCTAAACTTATAAAAATTAACATGGCTTTTCTTATCTGTAAAAAAAATAGAGAAAAAATTAAAAATAATTTTAAACGGAATTGTTTTAATCAAAACAAACCTAAACCTAGGGAAAAATACTTAAAAACATGAAAAAACATAATAAACAAAAATTCTGACAACTACATTTTGCGCAGTATTTTATTGTTCAGAGCAATTTGTACACATGTTGGACGTTTTGCAATGGTCTTTGCAAATATGCCTGCTACACTCGTCACATACAATTGGATGTTTGTTGTCACTGTAAGGGCATAAGAAGCATCTGGCACGCTTAGGTTGTCGACGTTGAGGGTTATCTATGCTTCGTGGGGCCTCATCTGGGATATTGCTGATTCGCCTTATGGTTACCTTCAATTCCCGAGGAATGTTTTTCATTTGACTTCTTCGAACTAAGTGTTCGTTGATCATTTCTCTCCCTAAATCAATAAGGAAACGGTTACGAACCATCTCATTATTTGGATTAGCAGCATTATAAATTATGCCTGCATTTGCGGCGGAGATGTCCATCATTCGGTACCACAAAGTTAGAGGCCAACGCCGAGTACGTCTTCCTACTTTGTAATTGGCACAAATTTGGTCCAGTACATCAACGCCAACTTTCGTTAGGTTATAAAAGGAGATGATGTCTGGTAATTTCTTTGCTCCTTCTTCGACCATGTTATTATGGTGCATTGTAGACATCATGCAAACTGAGCGATTTCTTTTTGGAACGTATGACGCAATTGTTATATCCTTAGTAAATCCAAAAAGCGAGGAAAGTGGTTCACGTTGCTTACTAGCTAGGAACTCTTTAGGTAACTCCCTTTTATTCCGTCTAATAGTACCTACGTATGTCAAGTTTTGGCGTTGCAATTCTTCAACCAGCTCTAGTGACGTGAACCAATTGTCCCCTGTAATATTACGGTTCGAATTTGCTATTGGTTCAATCAAAGTTAGCACAGTTTGGGTTGGAATAGATAGCTTCTTTGGATTTGCCCTATTTTCATCTTTGCCCGTATATACAAAAGCATTGATCAAATAATGTGTACGAGCGTCACACAAACACAATATTTTTAGTCCGTATTTCACAGGCTTGCTTTTTATAAACATACGGAACCTACACTTTCCCCGAAATCCAACCAACATTTCGTCCACGGTTACGTATTCCCCACAAGAATAGTTTATCTTACAGTTTCCAATAAATCTGTAAAACAAATTTGA
This sequence comes from Diabrotica balteata, assembly GCA_918026665.1. NCBI lineage: Eukaryota > Metazoa > Arthropoda > Insecta > Coleoptera > Chrysomelidae > Diabrotica > Diabrotica balteata. Next base: position 89,780,434 of record OU898283.1, read on the forward strand.
AATTGCAGCAAGTTTATCTCCGTCTTCAATACGTTGTCGTCTAGTGGCTGGATTGTCAAATCTTAAGGCTGTTAGCAGGAAACTGAATCTCTTTAGAGTCATTGTTGCACGAAAAATGTCACGACCTGTTCCATCTGTTGCAAAAAGCGAATTTATGTCCTCGTGACTCGACTTGAACACTCCAGCTAGATAGAGAAGACCGAGAAATGCTCGCATTTCTACTTCATCGACATGATTAATAAACTGACATGACAAGGCCTGATCGCCATAGGTTGCCTGCAGTTCAGTTATTTTCTCATTCGTTCTTGCGATAACTTCATTTATAATGTATCCATCGAGAAAAAAACTGAGCGCCTGCAAGGGTGTAGTTGGCTTATTGGTCCGACATGGTCCCGAAAGGCCAGGAATATGCGACACTATGTTGGTGACGCGAGTACGGCTAGACGCAGGTGGCGTTTTCGCCCACTTTTTTCTATTTTTTCCGTAGAAATAGCCACTTTCATCCCCAACAATTTCACTTTCAACAGATAAGCTAACTTCTTCGACAGAGTGCCTATCACTGCCATCAACAGCTTCATCTTCACTCTCACTATCAGCATTGTAGTCACTATCCGTATCGTGATCACTAACAATCGTCTCTGCATCGGAAAGGTCGTTGTCGGTATCCCATAAAGTTTCAGCAATATGTTCAATTTCCTTTTGTGTCAAAGGCGCCCTTTTGTCACGCACGTTCGACATATTATACTTCGATCACAACTCTAAATTGAAAGAACAAACAAAATTGTATTTTTTTCTGGAAAAATAACAGTATTGTGCTTCTTACCCGAAAACGAGAAATTATCCTTTAACGGTATGGCAGGGTCAAATCTGACCCAATTCACAATATTCACGTGGAGCCACTAATTGCTTGCGGGCGACTGATAGCGGAACTGAAGCAGTTGCACGCCTTGAAAGAATACCTCAAATGGTATGTTGCCATATCGCCTAGTTTTTCCGAAAATTACAAAAGAATTTCCAATAGGGTCAAATTTGACCCTGCCATACCAGTTAAGGGTTAATTTCTATATACTTAGGTAAAGTTTGACTTTTAAAGGAAACCAAAATAGTACTTGTAGGTATTAATTCTGTTTCGTTATTTGAGTTTTTTACTTTTCTGTTCATTCTTTTAACAAATTCCACTTCAAATTTACAATGAAAATCATAGGCCCTAATTTTATTTTTTAAATATTCAACTGGTAAATCTTTATCAATGAATCTAATAATTCCTAATCGAAATATTAAAAATTTGGGAATATAAGCAGACAAGTTTTTATTTTCTAAAATAGGAGATTTTAACAATATATTAGCGCTCAAATAATCCTTACAAAAAACCCGAATTCGATTTCTTCCTATCGATTGAATTTGTTTTATTTTTTTGTCTAATTCCGGATGTGAAGTTAAAATTATTTCTCCAATTTTTATTGCGTTTATTTGTCCTAAATAATTATCCATTTTATTTTCAATGTAAATTTGTATTTTGTGGAGTGCACCAAAACTGTAAATAACATGTTTACCTCACGGGGTAAATATTTAGTGTCCTTGGTAACACAAGAATTAAGACGGTAGGTACTTATATGTTTTTAAAATTAACGCTTTTTTGGTATAAACGAGTAATATGTCTCCACCAGTTTTTGCTATAGTACCAATTTTTATTATATTTATAATTTTATTTTGTTGTTTAATAATGATATTGTATATTGTATTGTTTTTTTTTTTTACTTTTGTCTAATATGTAGTTGTCTCTAATTCTTTGTGTTAATTGTATTTTATTTATTAGTCAGTTTTTTTCAACTCTTGATATTTGAGGTTTTTTAAAGCAATTAATATTATTATGATTAAAATTAATAAACAAATTTAAACTGAATAAAAACATTGATTTGTAGCTACGCGATAATTGTAGGGGTGTACCTACGCAAAAGAAACAAGGTATAATTTCGCAACTGTGCCCCCTCAGGCCTCAAAACACACGACATTTTTGGCATTCATTAAAAGAAGATGATGTAGAAGACTTAATAAATTTCGAATAGTTTTTCAATATTATGTAATTAATTATGATTTTTTTCTTTTCCATTAATGTGAATTACATTTTGATTCTAATTTGATTATACTACCACTTTATTCTGCATTTTTGTTTTATTTTCAAAACCGATATTTACATAAAGCTGAAAATTCTATATTTTTACTGCCTAAAAAAACAACTTGATTATTATGGTAAACAGCAGTAACTGCTGAATTTTCAGCCAAAAAACAAGTAACACTTGCTTTGTTGGTCAAAAATTAAGACATATTTTCTAATGTCTTTTAACGTTTTTCTGCTTAAAATTAAATATATAATAAATTGTGTGAAAGAAAAAATCCTAAATTGCAAATATCTCAAAACCATTATTTTCGCACTTACTGCTTTTTACCTGATCACGGCAGTATTGTTAATCAATTTTTAAAATATTTAATTTTATATATTGCTGACTACTGTCACATTTAAACACACACCTCCGGTTATATTGACTGCTTTGTTCAGACTTTCATCCTAAGGACTAGCAACTCTCAGTGAAGTCTTACGTTGCTATATAATCAATTCTTTATTTTATTTCTTAAACATCATTGTTTTTAATTACCAAAAATGTAACTCAAAGTTATTCAAACAAAATTTAAAGAATTTTTACATATATATTTTGTGGCTTCAAACATGTACAACCACTAATTATTAACCAAACTTTTTGTAATAACCTTAGTCAAAATTTTAATTTTCACGTTTAATTTAATTAAAGTGGTAATACTTTTTAGGATGTCACTGATGATGGAATAGTTATTCCGAAAACGTTCTGTGATATAACCTGATAGGGTTTTTATTATTATTATACCTTTTATAAAAGAATTTTTTAAATAAAAAATATTAAAATTTTAATTGAATTATCTTTATGGCATTTCGTGTTTTAAAATAATTCCATATAAATACAATTATAATTTTTAAACATTTAATTTAGTTTATATAGTAATTAAATTTACCATTAAATTATAATTTATTTAGATTTTATTAATAATTCACGTCAGAATTTGACAAGCGTGTCAGAAATAAACAATATGCGCTTTGTTAATACGTTAGCAGATGGCGTTAGGAACAAACATAATAATTTATTGATAGCATTTTTCATATAAAAAAGCTTGCACGTCATTTAAGATTTACGTCGTCAAAAACATCAGAATAGTTATCAAAAGGGTTGCCAAAACATCAGAATAGTTGGTAAGTAAGTAATTTTTAAAATTTCAACTATTTGTCACTTAGTTTTAAGACTACTGCAACACTTTAAAATACATAGAAAAACATTTTAATACAAAATTATATATTCTAAATTTTAAACTTACCTCTTTTAGGGCTTTAATAGTAAAAACGTCCCGCCATTATTTCTTGTTCAAAATAATCTATCTTATAGGAACGCTTATCAGCTTTATACAGACTATTTATTTGTTTTGGCCTATCACAATTACAATACACAACAATAATTAGTATTTAAAGCTATTATTTTAAATTTAATATGAACTTATGAATACAATTTATTAATATATATTATTTGTGATCAAATTATGTCAGAAATTAAAACATAAACATAACTTCCTACTCTAAAATGCGGCAACACTTAATACACATTTGCCACCCGCTGAACTGTCAATAAAATTTAGTTTATTTTGGTTATTTTTAGTTTATTTTTGGTTATTTAATCAATATAATTCTAAAACTTTTAATATAATGATGATTATATTTTTCTGATTATTACACCATGTTAACGCCTATGAAAAATCGAGCAGTTCCTTCTGGAAATTTTAAATATAAGTGACGTCACTTTGTAGAAATCATGACGTGCAAGTGTTTTACTTTGAAAAATGGTATAATTATTTTAATATAATATAATTTATTTAAAATATAGATCATAAATACTTTATTTAATTTTATAAATATATTATTTAAATTTTAAGAATATACAAAACATACTCGTAGTATCAAGATTCGCGTTAATTTAATATACCGAGTACTGTATCATCTTTTTTTTACAAACTGACGATTTATTTATTGCTCTGAAATCGGTGAGATGTGCAACTTAAATTTGGTGGGTTTTAACACGTTGCGTACGGCTGCGCTGTACAAAAAAAATATACCCCCAGCCGGCGTTTTTTTTATGTATCTGAATTCATTTTTATCTAATTAACATGGCACAGTAATTTTTCTTATTTGATTTTCGATATATCATAAGTTTTTTTAGAATAAACTTTGTGGCAAAACGTTAGTTTTACGCCAGCCAAGGATTAATATGTTTATTCAAGCCGGCGTGATCAAATGCATATTCATGGTTCTTGGAACTGTAGTGGGATGACTGAATTTGCAGATCGTTTGTATTCTGTATCTAGTTAGAAGTAGCCTTAGTTGTTATTAGTTGTTGCTGACGGAGTGTTGTTATCGTGCCATTTATTGCAATATGGGAGATTATGGAAAAGAACAGAGCCGTCTGTCTGCAAGCCATTTGGGATAAGATTATGTCTGATGAGGACAATGAAAGCAAATTTGCCGATGTTTATTTGTCAGAAGAATATGAACTTGCATCTTCCAATAAGTATTCTTCTGATGGTTGCGAGGAGTCAGTTCCCAAAAAGCGTGTCAAGAAAAACGATGAAAAATCTGGTTAAGATACTTCTAATGTAATTTCTGCAACCGTAAGTTATTAAACTTTATTTTTATTTTGATAAAAATAAACAGCTAAACTTTTTGTAGATGGATTTGGAATCTGGTTCACATGAAACTATTTCAATATTATTCAATTTCAAGGTTGAACAACAAATAAATATTATTGATATAACTATACAAGAAGTAATTGATATGGCCACAATTACTCAAGAAGTGTGTCATAGCGAGCAATTTTAGTTTCGAGAAGTTGATGAAACATCGCTGAAAACATTCGATTACAGTGTAGAAAACAACGGAATAAAATCTTCGTATTACGAGAAGTGTATAGATTAAGAACCATATGATTGTTTCAAGATCTTCCATACTGACGACATAATAAATTATATAGTTGAACAAACCAACTTATATGCACAGCAGGTTTTACAAAATTATACTACACCGTCAAATAAGAGGAAACACAAAAAGAAGTGGGTTCCCACAAATACTCTGTATATAGTATATATACTCTGCAATAATGACATGGGACAGATTAGACTACACTTATAACAGTGATCATTACCCAATAATAATCACTAATAACTTGTTCAAGCCCAAAAATGGAAACCACAGCTTTAAGTGGAAAACGAAGGAAACAAATTGGACATTATTTAAGGAAATTGTAAAAAAACATGTCGCAAACTGTAAAATATCCAACAATATTGACACAGACATAGAAACCTTCTTCAGCATCATCTTAAATGCAGCCGATGTAACCATTAAAAGAACTGCACTTGTTACAAAACATAAACCAGTTCCTTGGTTCATGAACAATGTAAGACATCGATCGAGGCTTCCAAAAAAGCCTTTAACAAATAGAAACGACATAAAACACTTAACAATAAAATATAATTTCAAAAACTTAAAGCTAAAGCTCAGTTAACAATAAAACATTCAAATAGAAATTCTTGGGCTTAATTTGTGTCCAGTATAAACAGTAGGACCGCTATGTCTGAAATGTAGAAGAATGACAAAAAATATCTGGAATACCGGCTTATAACAAAATCACTCAACTAAAGAAAGATAATAGAATAATCACAGATGACCTAGAAATAGCAGAAGAATTTGCTATTACGTATAAAAATAGATCTAATACAAGCAATTATAATAATAATTTTATCAACTTTAAACAGAACGAAGAATGCAATGTAATTATACCTTTTGTAGATGACACAGATGTTTTAAACGCCAAATTTAAGATAAATAAATACAAAGATGCAATAAACTCATTCAAAGAGACTAGTGAGGGTCCAGGTAATATCCCAATGGTTTTTCTTAAGTATTTACCTGAGAATGCACACAATCATCTTGTAGACAGAACAGAAATTTCCAACAGCGTGGAGAGATTCTATTAGAATAGCGATATTAAAACCAAATTGTCCCAAAACTGATCCTATTATATATATATATATATATATATATATATATATATATATATATATATATATATATATATATATATATATATATATATATATATTGTTATACTATTTAAATTGTATTCTATTGCTTATTTAGAAAAGATCCTGTCTATATTTATTAAATGATCTAATCTCCAATTAATCACAATAAATCAGCATTAATTAATTACAATTTCAGGCTATTTAACTTGTACTATTTACCTTTGATCGTGGATTCAAAATATTTTCCAATTGGCTTCCTAATTGGGATAGGTAATATGACCTGAATAAAATACACAGAATTTCAACTGAACTATATGTGAGATGTCCTTTATTTTAATGAAATTTTATATAACAATCAATCCTGTAATATTTGCAATATAATACTTTAAATATATGAGAAGTTGTTTTCTATCATGGACCCAAATGTTATTTTACATTGATTTTTAATATGTGTTATAACTAAGCTCTCTTTATAATTTTTTTCTTTAAATGATCGCAAAATTAACTGTCTCTATTATTTATTCAATTTATTTAATTAATAAATGAAAACCACACTCCTGCTCTAATGAAAATTGACTGACCTTTCGTTCTCTGCCGTTGCAATTCTATGGCCACGCCATAAACAAACCTTTCTCTGCTTCTGCTCCTATTGTGGTCCAGATGACGTACACCTTTCTCCTATCTGTCCTTGTATCTGCAACCAACAACTCGTGTAATTCTATGCAACCTCCCTTTTGAGCGAATTTCCGCGCCTGTTTATAACTTCAAATGTTTCCGGCTTCGTCTGATATTAATATTCTTATACCCTTTGGTTTTTCTATCTCTCTGTACCCCGTTCCTCACACTGATCAGCTTTTACACAGCAAATAAACACACCCGGTAAATTACGTCTTCGGGACTTCAAACAAACACAAACCACAAAGCTCCTTCCTTCTTGGGCGACGAAAACTGACTAACTAACTTTTTTCCTCTCTCCTATCTCATAGCCAAAACCACTACCTCCATTGCATTCAAAATTGACTAATAAAAATCATCCACCTCTGTGACGTATATCGTTACCAACCAACTCTCTTTATAAAACGTCATTCGGGTAATTCCAGAAAACAACATTCTTTAATTATTCTGACTAAATCTATCTGCTTTACAAATATTTCTTACTAATAGCTACAAACGATACCTGTTTCTCAATTCAATGTCTTTTGTTAATAAACTTTTACCGATATAACCTTTCGGGGAGAAAAAACCACCGCAAATCCCGGTCTATTGTTTAAACACTGTCTATATACATTTTTATTCTGGGTAAATCCATTTCACAATAACCGACTTATTTAAATTTCTTATCGATAATATTTGAAAGTCTTGTCTCTGAGGCCTAATGAACAATTCTTCGAACAACTTAAAATACATATTTTGTCTTATACAGGATGTTTGAAAATTTATATGCCCGTGTCTTTATGAAATATCAATAATTTTAATTTTTATTTAAGCAATAAAATTTGTATATCGGTTTTTTATTGCTTATGGACATTCAAAAGCACAACAATATATATATATATATATATATATATATATATATATATATATATATATATATATATACTATAGACCTAGAAACCAATGTACATCAAGGCTTCTCCCTAAATCAATAATGTATTGGAATATTCTTCGACATTGAAAGAGCCTTTGATACAGCTTGGCGCCATCGTATCATCAGATTGTTGTACGATTTAGAAATTAAAGGACATTGCCTTGCATTTATAAAAAATTTCTTATATAAAAGGTATATGCAAGTTAGAGTAAATGGTTACTTGTCGTCAAAAGTGGAATTAGAAAATGGAATTTATCAAGGATCTGCTATAAGTCCTACGCTATTATTTATAATTGTCATAAATGATGTTCTACGAAATTTAAAACTTCCATTTAAATGCCGCTTATATGCTGACGATCTCGTAATATTTGGTCAAAGCACAAACTTAAACAACCTCTCACAACTTGCACTGAGTTTCTTGTTAGATATCGAAAAATGGTAACAGGAAACTGGATTTATCTTTTCAATTACTAAAATTTAATATATAGTATTTTCTAAAAACAAAGTTTGTACACCAATCTCATTATATCTATATAACCAATAACTACAACAAAAAGTCATGAATGTGTTGCTTGTGTGAGTCCATTTCAAATAGGTAAAGAAATAATAAATAAGACACAATCAATTTAATTTAACTATCAGACGACCGGTTTCGCTTTCTACAATATGCAAAGCATCTTCAGGTCTCGATACAAAGTTAAACAAATGCTGAAATGATAAAAACCCATATCAGGGTGTTGTCTAATAAAGATAAACAAATTAGATGTAATAAATTACAAAAATTATGCCAATATTACATGTCTGTGGTTTTATTTAAATGAGTAAGTTGAATAAAAGGTATAACATTTTTTTAAAAAGGTTAAACAGACAAGGTAAGGCCCACAAATTGTTATAAAATAGTCTCTTCGATTGTAATAAATTAATAAATGAGCAAATAAATAAATAAAATAAACATTACTTACATGCCGGTACTCTATTAATAGATGGATGGTAGAATAGATGGATGGTAGAAATTTACCTTATACCGGTTTAAATAGACGATCATTCTACCTGTTCGTATAACAATTTCCGGTTCCAACTGTCGGATATTAGAACTACCAACTAATTATTGAAGGCTTTATAATTCAGTCAATTTCTTGAGCCCATAAATTAATTACCATCAATAATTATCCATTGGTTGCTTTGTTTACATATTAGTATATTAAATATTAATATATCAGATTTTGAACAAATATCTCTAATAATTAAAAAATACCCGTACAGATACCTACATCAATTTCAAATAAAAAATAAAAAACTTTGTAAACTTAGTATACATTTGATTATTAAATGTACATGTTCAGTTGCCAAAGAATTACTTTAATTAGTTCAGTAATTTGGACATTAGACTGAGTTAGTTATATTGTAGGATGTATTTCAATTATCCATATTGTTACATTAAGTTTGATTAATTAAAGATTGTTAAAGTATGCCAATATTAAACACATCAATTTACTTTTGATATCTAAAATTGAAACAGTTTTATAGACATTCATTAATAACAGCATATTTTATGAAACTAGATAACTTAACTTACAGTATTGAGAAACAGAAGAAGAACTGTCACATGCTAACCTAGATCTGTCAAAATTTACCACTAAAATCTAATAGATACAACAACAAAAAACTCATTGTGCCCAAGACTATGATGTAGTGCATTAAAGTCCTTCCCCCTTTTAAATTCAATGTTTGTTTCGTCCCTTCTAAGTGTTTTCTGTTTTAGTGTGTTTAAATCATCCTTAATTGTTTGTATTTTACCATTTTATTTACTTGACTATTCCAATAATTAACTCATTGCCAATAGAACTTTATCAAAGTAATTTGATAACTACAAGTTGGAAAATAATTGCACACCCACACAATTTTTACATCTACACTTATTCATTGTCATAAAACTGTCACCTTCATAAAACAATTACTCAATAAATAACACACATTTCAAAAATATATCTCTGGAATAAGTATAAATAGCCTTTAATAACACAGTAGTATATTACATCACTTACATTTAACAAACAATCTCACACATATCTCAAATTCATTGGATCAAATCTATCTCCTCAAGAACTTCCCGTTTACTGTCAAACAACTGCAATAATAGTATTGAGTTCTCCATTCAACAATATAAAGTAGTTTCAAACATGTTCTACCATCCATCTATTAATAGAGTACCGGCATGTAAGTAATGTTTAATTTATTTATTTATTTGCTCATTTATTAATTTATTACAATCGAAGAGACTATTTTATAACAGTTTGTGTGCCTTACCTTGTCTGTTTAACCTTTTTAAAAAAAAATTTATACCTTTTATTCAACTTACTCATTTAAATAAAACCACAGACATGTAATATTGGCATAATTATTGTAATTTATAACATCTAATTTGTTTATCTTTATTAGACAACACCCTAATATGGGTTTTTATCATTTTAGCATTTGTTTAACTTTGTATCGAGACCTGAAGATGCTTTGCATATTGTAGAAAGCGAAACCGGTCGTCTGATAGTTAAATTAAATTGATTGTGAGTAACTCTTATTTATTATTTCTTTACCTATACAACAAAACGGTTCGCTAAAATTGCTAGGAGTTACTTTTGACAGAAAGTTGAATTGGAAAGAACATATCAATAATCTAACATGTAAATGTTACAGAAGATTAAATTTACTAAAAATTCTAGCACATAAGAATTGGTGTTCAAACAGGAGAACATTGTTAATTATATACAGAAATATTATACGATCACAGCTAGACTACGCGACTATAGCTTACGACTCAGCATCGAAATCAGTACTTAAAAAGCTTTACACTATTCACAACGCACCACTCAGAATATGTCTGGGAGCCTTTTCTACTACACCGATTGAAAGTTTACTTTGCGAAGCAAATGAATTGCCGTTAAATGATAGATGAGCTTACCTTAGTCTCACGTATGCAACAAAAGTAAGGGATAATGCAAAAAATCCTGTCTAGAGAAATACTTTTACTGATAATTTCTCAAACCTTAATGCAAATCACCGTTCTTCTTCTTCTTAACGTGCCCTATCAAGTCCCCTTGACGTTGGTGATTAACATAACGAAACTGTCTCTGTCTCGAGATATTCTAAATAGTTGCTCAGCTTTCTTTATTCCTGTCCACTCCCTAATATTCTTCAACCAAGAGGCTTGCCTTCTACCAATTCCTCTGCGTCCTTCGATTTTACCCATCATAATAAGTTGAAGAATATTATATCGGTTTCCCCTTACTACGTGTCCAAAATAGGCCATCTTTCTACATTTGATGTTATCAAGCAGCTCGCGAGCAGCATTTGCTCTTTCAAGAACTGCCACATTTGTCAGCATAGCCGTCCATGGAATTTTTAGTATACGTCTGTGCAGCCACATCTCAAAGGCCTCCAGACGATTAATCGTGGATATTTTTAATGTCCATGCTTCGACACCGTATAAGAGGACTGACCAAATGTAGCATTTAACCATGCGCTTTCGCAGTTGAAGTTGCAAGTTATCATTACAGAAGAATGACCTCATTTTTAAAAATGTCGTGCGGGCTATCTCGATTCTACATTTTATCTCTTGATCTGGATCTAGTTGTTCAGTAATATGGCAACCAAGATATTTAAAACTGGACACTCTTTGAATTATATGACCATCAACATATAATCGTGCATCTTGATGTGCTAAACGGCTAAACACCATGTGTTTTGTTTTTGAACAGTTTATGTTTAGGCCAAACTCTCTTCCCACTTTATCAATGGCATTTAAAAGGCATTGTAATCCATTCATGTCATCACTTAAAATAACTGTATCGTCTGCATATCTGATTGTATGTATCAGAATTCAGAATGATATAAATTTCATCTGGATTCCATCCCATATAGGAATAAAAGGCAACGAAACTGCTGACCATAGTGCGAAAGATGCGATAGTGAGTGACGTTTCCGAAATCGTAAACACATCGGTATCAACGGATATAAAAGCTTATATAAAAAAAGTGCGTGGAAAAATAAATGGAATGTGTCGAATTCAAAATTAAAACAAGTGCAACCCAGCATAGAGGCATGGAATGTTATCTACGTCAAGAAGCCAAGAAATAATAGTAACGCGCCTCAGACTCGGACATACTAGGTTAACGCACGATTACTTCATTAAAAAGTGTGAACCGCCGCGATGTGAAACGTGTGATACGACACTAACAATAAGGCACATACTATGTGAATGTCCCCTCTACAATCATTAGCGAATTAACAACAAGATATCAGGAACACTTCTAGAAGCTCTAGGTGCAGACTGTAACTTTAAAAATACTCTGAATTTCTTGAAAGACATTAATAATAAGTACCACAGTATTTAGTAATAAACCAAATTGTAATGCAGTAATTATACCTAATATAATCCATTAATTTTTCGCTAATGGCCATTTGGTAGATGCGATTTTCTAAATAAAAAAAATCTATTCATATTAGCACTGATATATTTTGAGTTTAATCTTAGCTATTCAAAATGGCAAGTAAACACAGTACGAGATAACTCGTAGTAAGGCGTCCTATAAAAGAAATTAATCGGGGAGGTATCTTGTGGTTGGCAGTCAACTTATTAAGCATTTTTTGCTAAAAATACCAAAGTAATTTACAAAAAAAAATAACTATAAGAATACTACTGACATTTGTATTATACTCTAAGGTATGTACAACTCCGCAATGTTTTGTCTAATGAAATAGTGTTTTTTTACCAGTGGATATTTAAATGGAAATATTTACATATTTTAAAATATAAAAACTTATCGATGACTTAAGTAACGGAATCTAGTATAAAAAAGATACGTTTGCGTATTTTACTGTGAACGTACAAAATTCTACCCATGAGTACCCATAAATATAATATAATGTCTAAATTACGAGATACTTAAGAGAGACCCCTCACTTTGCCGAGTGCACTGGCATTACATCAACTATTTAGACATATTTTATTATATACGCATAGAAACAATATTTAAAGATTTCTATTAATGTTAACTTACAGAAATACACACTAATATGTTTCATTTAATTTGTATACATGCATTATAAAGCGTTTTTATGAAAGATATTTTTTGTTCGGAACACACTGTAACTGTAATCGAACGAGTGATTGAACGAAGATGCGAAGATTTTCGAATAAATTGATAACACTTATTTGACCGTTGCGGTGTTGACACGGTGTTGAAAAAGTGTTGTTTTTGTTAAAGTATTCCATTTTACATCTTTATACGACGCATATAAGCGGCCCAAATTGTTTTTAACAAGATTATTTTTTAATTCATGTTTTGTTTCTATTTATTCACATTAAATATTAATTTATTTTGTTGTATAATCCACTTTTGCAATAATTATGTAACCTATTTGATTTAAAATGACTATATATATAATATATATATATATATATATATATATAATATATATATATATAATATATATATATATATATATATATATTATATATATATATATAATGGTTTTGGATGGGTTGGAGTCAATAAAAGGGGCTATTTGTTGACTATTTTTTACTCGAGCTTTCAATTGTGTTTACAATTATTATCAAGAGCTGCTAAAAAATACAAAATATCAAACAAAGTTGAACTAGGAATAAAAAATTTTGTTAACTTACCAAATAAAATTAGTTTTGGTTATAAAAATGCTGCTAACGTATTACAAAAAATATTAATAAAAAGTTATTATTATAATCAACATAATATACAATTTACAGTTGAGGAAGAGGTAGATAATTCTCTACCATTCCTTGACATGAGAATTGTAAGAAATACAGACAATATGTTGAAAACTAGATGGTTCAGAAAACCCATATGTAGTAATAGATTTATAAGCTATTACTCTCATCATCCAAATAAGATAAAAATGAACCTTATAACAGGATGAAAAGAACGTGTTTTAAAACTTTCTCATCGAGACTATCTACAAGAAGATCTTCAATAAATTGTTAAACAATATTTTAATTGAAAACTCTTATCCTACATAGGATGTTTTTTTCTAATTTTTTTAATATAAATAACTTAACACCATTTTTTGCTAAATCTCAGAATATTGTATCCAACAATCAAAACATCTATTATCATTCACTACATTTTATACCATTATTAACACCTAAATTAATACTACTTAACACTAAGGGTTATTGACAATATAAAAATAGCAACAAAGAACATCAAAACCATTTCATCTTCATATTCCGAACCTAAATATCCTATAGACAAATTAGATAAAACAAATGTAGTATACAGCATTAGTTGTACTCAGTGTGAAGCTGAGTATGTTGGTGACACCGGAAGAAATCTTTCAAATCGCATTATTTCTCACAAAAGTGATTGCAGAATTAAGAAACCATCTTGTGCTTTGGCAGAGCATGTAATAGACAAAAACAATATTATGGATTTTGATAATATTAAAATTTTATGTAGTGAAAGTAATAAATTTAAAAGAACTTTTTTGAAAATGGTTTGTATTAGCAAAAGTAATAATAATTTAAACAAAAGGTCAGAAATTCAAACTCTAAGCAAAATTTATAATTATATTATTTCTATGTAGTTTATATATGAAATCAGTAAAATATCACATTTTCATTTAATTTCCCATGTATTTGTTACATTTTTTTAGGCATCTATCAATAGTGAATAAATCTTCTTCTTTTTTGTTACTAAACAAAAAAGAATTTTTTAAATAAATGTTTATTTTCGACAATATAATTGTCAAAAATAAAATTTTTTTTGGTATTTATGATATTGAGGCTTATTTGTAGCTATTCAATTTTTGTTTACAAATTCAATTGTTTTTGTTAAGAAACTTTTTCAAAATTATATTAAAAATTTCAGAGAAACATTTATTTAAATAGAACATTTTTATATTAATATTTTTTGTAATATATTAGCAGCATTTTTATAACCAAAACTAATTTTATTTGGTGAGTTAACAAAATTTTTTATTTCTAGTTCAACTTTTTAAGATATTTTATATTTTTTAGCAGCTTTTGAAAATAATTGTAAACACAATTGAAAGCTCGAGTAAAAAATAGTCAACAAATAGCCCCTTTTATTGACTCCAACCCATCCAAAACAGTTTTATATTTTTTCCAAACGAGTCACAAGTACTTCTTTTTTCTTACTCTTTCTTAGTCTTGGTGTGCCAAGAAATAACTAGCTAATTAATTTTTTTTTGATTAATTAAAATTATTTAAAAGATATGATTATGACTCTATCCCAATTTTTAATTCTTTTATCTCAGGATTAAATTCGTGCTTCAATATCTATGCTATTACATGACGTGAAATGTAAGGTCCAAAGAATACCGGAATAATAAAAAACAACATATGATCTAACACTATGTATTGAAATAAAAATAATGAAATAATTCACACTCAAAAGTTTTCAATAAACAAATCTCATATAATGATTCTCAAAATTTTGTTCTACGTACGTGAACAATCAAAATTAATGGTACAAACAATATTAATTGAAATCTAAAAATCCCAAACTATTCTAACTCTCCTAATCAAAATATTTATATCCTTTCTAAATTTAGTGTAAAAATTGTGTTATCGATAAAAGAAAAAACTGCAGAAAACAAAAATATCTCTCTCTGATGATGAGTGGTCCAAATCCTTGTTCCTTGTAGACTATATTATCTCCTCTCAACCGCTCCCTATGTAACCAGCAATCTTACAACAGATTGTTGCAAGTATATCGTCCTTAATGATCTCCTTCAAAAGCACAAATCATTCAAATTATGATAGCCTTTCTCTTCTAGATAAACTGAATCTCTCGTTGGCCCGAGTGAAAAATGACTATTGGAATATCTTCTCTTTACGATAAACTGAATCTCTCGTTAGCCTGAACAGTGACTCTTGGAATATAAGTAGAAAAATATGACTTACAATATTTTGCTGCTTCAGCTTCTGTCAGATACACTAACTCCACAAAAAACTCACTAACATTCAACACTACTGCTTGCTACTTCTCGGGAACCGCCAGAGAACAATCACTGTTCGTCTTACAGACTTGGAAAACCAACTAACTATCTTTTTTCACTCCGAAAACTAGCTAAACTTTCATTCCTACATACCTCCCACCTTTTTAATCTCCGCCAATCAAAACTCGTCACAATTCCCCATTCTTTCATTCCGATAACAAACAAATTTTTACCTATAATTATAAAATTTCCTAAAACTTATTTACAAATAATATTTTTCTATAATTCTTAAAAACTAACAAAAACATCTTTCCAAATCTCTTCTATTGTCTATAATCGCTGCGTTAATGTATTTGGAAAAACCCGGTTCAATTGTCTTTGGGATTTCACTTAAAATTATGCGGGTCACTCAAGTATAGTATAACAAAGGAAATAATTTATGCTTAGTACATTTTGTTTAATACAGGTAATCCAAAAATTTTAAATACTTTCCTTCTTCGAAATGTTTGTTGGGTATTATCCTACTTATCTGAATTATTTAATGTTTTTTGAATTTTGAAATATTTTAAACAAACCAATATTTTTCTCGTTTTTAATATCATAACAATATATATATATATATATATATATATATATATATATATATATATATATATATATATATATTATACAATGTGAGTGATCTCACTGCAAATGAGGATATGGGTCAAGGAGAAATAAAAAATGAACAAACTATTTCAAATATTTCAATCTTTTAATAGAAAACGTTTCGTGCAGTATTTCTGCACTTCTTCAATTCTACTGATTGTAAAGTCATATATAGATGTCAAACAATGTGAAATGCATATGTTGAGATTGTTATAAAATACATTAAATAAATACAATATAAGTTACAGTAAAAAAATAAATTCAAAATTTTATTTTAAATTTATACAAACATTAAAAAGTTACTAAATCGTCAGAATATATTAACAAGAACAGTATAATATAATACAACACTACTATTCTATCGCTGATGTACAATATACCGAAACATGAAGCCATGAGAAAAAGTAACTTGTTTTTAATTAGAGCTTAGTGAACAATTAAAAATATTTATATTTATATTTTCAATATTTTTATTGAAAAAAGCATGTAAAGTTAACTTTATTGTAGATACACCAAAGTAATTAAAAAAAAGCAACTTTTTTTGATAGAGAGGGACTACTATTCCGAACAGCAAAACAAAAAATAAAATGGCTTGGGAAATCAATCTTTGTAATGAGAAATATCTAGGAGAAGACTCAGATGTGGATATCTAATCAAGATGGAGTTCATTGTTGTCAAGTATGTTATTATGCAGATCTTCCACATCGGTATAAGTAGGGTCAAGTAAAGCGGAGTTTACATTGGTATAGTTACTTGCACCAGTTACTTGTACAAGTATATCCAGGACAGTTCACATACGCAAGTTGACATGCTAGTAAGTGTTTACACATAAAAATATTATTCATTTACCAGTTCCCGACGAGCACCAGATGCGTAAAGATGAAACCTTTCCATTGCCGGCGCCGTGCTTTGTGCAATAATTCAAAATTAATAATTAAAAATCGCATTAAAAAAATTATGTTGCGTATATCGAGAATTTTAATTGAAGAAGCTGTTAATTTGATTGAAGAAGAAAAATGTCGTCCAAAAAGGATATGGGTTCGAAGGTGGATTGATAGAAGAACTACAAGAGGGGCATCCACTCTTCTTTTAAAAGAACTTCGTATGGAAGATCCTGAAGAATATAAATTATGCCTTCGGTTGACACCGAGTAAATTCAAATACTTGCTAAATATGGTTCTGCCTAGAATTCAAAGAAGTGACACACTTTTAAGAGACGCATTACCAGCGCACGTTAAACTAGAAGTTACCCTCAATTTTTTGGCAACAGGAAATAGCTATAGAACTCTTCAACATTTTTTTAGAGTTCCAAAAACATCAATATCTAAGTTTGTACCAGAAGTTTGCGACGCAATTTATGATGTACTGAGTGAATATATAAAGGTAAGTTAAACATTTTTTTTTTCTACAGTAAAACGTCGATTAACAGGACTAATTAAGACCAGAGGGATTCAGGATAACCAATCATGTTCTTATTGTATAGAGAGTAATGTTTACTTAATTTTTCAAGTATCTTAGATAGTACTTATACTGATGCTGGTACTTATTATAATTTTTCAAAAATACTTATCCTTATTACTTAAGTATATTTATTTCGTACTTGCAACAGCTCTGGTCGAAATGTTGGAAAGTGATCATTGTCTTTACTCAAAAACCACGGTTTATTAACAAAAATTTACATTAAACATTATTCTAGAAAATGCTGATGGTCTAGAGGTGACGAGGGTAAATCGTACATTGTAGGAGATGAAAAAGGTGATTGCTGTACAGAAGATAGCGTGGGTGGATGCGGACTAGAAGATGGCGGTGTCGGTGGCGGCGGTAGTTGGTATCCAGGAG
Source organism: Diabrotica balteata (assembly GCA_918026665.1). Classification (NCBI taxonomy): domain Eukaryota; kingdom Metazoa; phylum Arthropoda; class Insecta; order Coleoptera; family Chrysomelidae; genus Diabrotica; species Diabrotica balteata. Next base: position 89,798,654 of record OU898283.1, read on the forward strand.
ATTGCGGCGATTGGAACGGTGGTTGAATTGAACTCCAATTGGTGTAACCAGAGGAATGGGAAGATCCAGAAGGACTTGGTACATTCTGTGGATATGGTGATGGAGCAAGAGCCATGCACCTATAACGAGTCAGTGTACTTTGTAATTCATTTTGACATTGCAGAGCCAAGTGTAAAGGAAGCTTCTTTAGAGCGAGGATCATATATCTTCCAAAGGCGTCAAATTCATCTTCCTCATTTCCAGATTGCTGTAAGGCAGTATTAATGTCACGAAGCTCTGAAACAGCGGTTGATAAATCCTGGTATCGTCTTTTTGATCCCGCTTGGAAACTGCGTCCTTTCTCTTTTCGAGAAGTTTCTTTAAGGTTAGAGCTTCGACACTCAGAAACTGCAGATGTTGATGGGGTTTCAGAAATTACAATTGATGTTTCTTCAATAGTACCAGATTCCAATTCTAGGTCGTTCTCTGTATTTTCTACCGTTTGTCCAGCTGGTTGCGTGTTCTGAAGAGAAAGAAAAGTGTAAATAACTATCATAATAAAACATTGTATTCTTATAAAAAAGAGACTGAAACGTTTTCTATTCAGAATTATTATTTTTAGATCCCCCCCACTTTAGACGCTTGGAATCAAATTGAAAGAGGTTTTCAAGAAAGATGGAACTTTCCTAGGTGTTGCGGGGCCATCGATGGTAAGCACATATTAATTCAAGCTCCTCCAAACTGTGGAACAGAGTTTTTTAACTACAAAGGACATAATAGTATTGTCCTCATGGCAGTTGCAGACCACAATTACTGTTTTTCCTACATCGATGTCGGATGTAATGGAATTGTATCCGATGGAGGGGTTTTTCAAAACTGCTCGATATACGAAGCTTTAGAAAAAGGCATACTTCCAGAAGGGACTTGTTTTGTTGGTGACGATGCATTTCCTCTAAAAACGTATTTAACTAAACCATTTAATTCTGTACCATTATCAAAAGAAGAAAAAATTTTCAATTATCGTCTGAGTCGTGCAAGGCGTATAATTGAGAATGCATTTGGTATTCTGGTTAGTAGATTTCGAATATTTGAAAAAAAAATTGCTTGCAAATTGTCAACTGTTGATAAAATAGTGAAAGCTTGTTGTGCGTTACATAATTGGTTACGTAAAACCGATTCAAACACTTATTTTACACCAGGATCGTTTGATGAAGAAAATATAGATACGGGAGAAATAATTCCAGGAAGATGGAGATCTGAAATGACAAATTTAAGAAATCTTGCAAAACCAAAATCCGGTTACAAATCATCTAGACTTGCTAGAGAGTTCAGAGATTATATTAAAAGATACGTTAACAACGAAGGCGCAGTACCATGGCAAGAAGCAAAAATTTACTAATGTGTTAGTGTTATTAATAACTAGTATTATAAATAACTTTAATAATTAATATTAGTTTTATTTAGCGTAGACTTCCTTCGAGTCAACATAGCTTTAAAATGTGGGGACTTCATTTTCGTAAGTAATAACTGTGATAATATTCTATTCTTAAATAAATACATCAAAGAGCTCGAATACACTGCTTGCCATTTTTGTAAGCAGATATTTAAAAAAGACCTATGGTGTATATTCTTAATAAACAAATATAGTTTACTAGGATAGGATAGGAAACATGCTACATTTTAATAAAATTTGGTATTGTTTCAAGATAAACGGGTCATCCTGTATATTGCGGTATAATAAAAATTAGAACACGTAGGTATTTAGCTTCCGAAAATTATTCTCAGAATTATTGTTAATTACTAAATAATATTATGAAACGTTTCATCCGAAAAGCAATTCAAATATGTGATTATACCTACCTACACCTACATACTAAATAATTTATCTAAATTTATGTACCTAGCTAGTTTATTAAAATTAAACTTACCATGTTGCTTTGAGTCAATCTTTTTCCTTTTGTTTCCTTCATGAATGCATTCATGATGTGGAACCATTTTAAAGTTGGGGCGTAGACGTCGTCAGTTCCCATACCCGATTTAACTGATCTTTCTATTTTCTGTAGTTCTTGGCTGTAAGTATTCCGCAAACTTTTTATTTTTTGCCTAGCTTCGGCAACAGTAAATCCCTCAATGCCCATGTTTTGAACTAATTGTTCTAAAGCTGCCGATCTCATTTGATTATTTCTGTAACTTTGTTTGGTAACGTTCCAGAGACATTCGTATTCCCGATAAAGTTCGACAAATTTAACAGTTTCTCCCTCGGACCATTTCATTATTGCACTTTTAACAGTAAAATTAAAAAACAATAGCGAAATATAAAACCGCGACACTGCTCTCACAACGTTATATGCCAGGACACTTGCACACCCGTCTACACTCGACTAGTTACCAAACCACTTGCCATGCTACTTGCGTTGAGGCGAAAATGTGGTGGAAGGGGAAGGACAGTAGGCAAGTAAATAGATGGGCTAGCTATTTAAGCGGAGTTTACATTGGTATAGTTACTTGCACCAGTTACTTGTACAAGTATATCCAGGACAGTTCACATACGCAAGTTGACATGCTAGTAAGTGTTTACACATAAAAGATAATTTATTTACCAGTTCCCGACGAGCACCAGATGGCCAGATGCGTAAAAATGAAACATTTCCATTGCCGGCGCCGTGCTTTGTGCAATAATTCAAAATTAATAATTTAAAATCGCATTAAAAAAATTATGTTGCTAATATCGAGAATTTTAATTGAAGAAGCTGTTAATTTGATTGAAGAAGAAAAATGTCGTCCAAAAAGGATATGGGTTCGAAGGTGGAATGGTAGAAGAATTACAAGAGGGGCATCCACTCTTCTTTTAAAAGAAGAAAGTATTCGTATGAGAAATCCTTAAGAATATAAATTATGCCGTCGGTTGACAACGAGTAAATTCAAATACTTGCCAAATATGGTTCTGCCTAGAATTCAAAGAAGTGACACGCTTTTAAGAGACGCCTTACCAGCGCACGTTAAATTAGAAGTTACCCTCAATTTGTTGGCAACAGGAAATAGCTATAAAACTCTTCAACATTTTTTTTTCGAGTTCTAAAAACATCAATATCTAAGTTTGTACCAGAAGTTTGCGACGCAATTTCGGCAACAGTAAATCCCTCAATGCCGATGTGTTGAACTAATTGTTCTAAAGCTGCCGATCTCATATGATTATTTCTATAACTTTGTTTGGTGACGTTCCAGAGACATTCGTATTCCCGATAAAGTACGACAAATTTAACGGTTTCTCCCTCGGACCCCTTCATTATTTCACTTTTAACAGTAAAATTAAAAAACAATATCGAAATATAAAACCGCGACACTGATCTCACAACGATATTTGCCAGGACACTTGCACACCCGTCTACACTCGACTAGTTACCAAACCACTTGCCACGCGACTTGCGTCGATGCGAAAATGTGGTGGAAAGGGAAGGACAGTAGGCAAGTAAATAGATGGACTAGCTATTTACTTACCTGTCCTCGCTACTGGTACAAGCACTTGTACAAGTACTTACCCGGTTGGTTGACATTGGGCTAGTTGTTGCCTTACAAGCTACTGGTACAAGCAACTAACCCGTTTACTATACCAATGTAAACTCCGCTTTACTTACCTGTCCTCGCTACTGGTACAAGCACTTGTACAAGTACTTACCCGGTAGGTTGACATTGGGCTAGTTGTTGCCTTACAAGCTACTGGTACAAGCAACTAACCCGTTTACTATACCAATGTAAACTCCGCTTATGGACCCTGCAGTAGAAAAAAGATATCTAATAATAAGAAAAGTTAGATAAGAATTCTCAACTAGTATGGTTTTGATTGAATGAGTGGCTTCCCTTCTGTATAAAGGATGTGACAACTTATGAGTCCTTATGGCTAATCCGTGTACGAGGTTGTGTTATCTTTTAATTCCTGTAAGTGTTTTTAAATGTATTTGTACGCCATTTTTGTAATGATATTTTACAGTGTACTCCTGATGAACTTATCAAATAAATAACGAAATATTGAGTATCTTAAAAAAAACAAAGATTTTTAGTAGAGACCACTTTACCTAATATTTCCTACGTGTTTATATATATATATATATATATATATATATATATATATATATATATATATATATATATATTGTTATGATGTGTTGTTGTTGTATGAGCAATGAGTAAATTTGAATGATATATGTAAGTATAGGGTTTTTATCGCGGTTCTCAAAGAATTAGTTTGTAAGTACTTTTTTAAATTATCTTTATTATAAATATTATGAAACAAACCTATCTATCTAATATAAGCACTATCAATTTAAAACAATCTATCTAAAATTTGAAATTCTTACAATTATTAAATTATTAACAAAATTTGGTACCTTCTTTCACTGAACGCCTAAAGTTTTCCCAAAATTAAAGTTATTATCACCACTCGATAATATACCTTACTAAGCCTTGGTTATCCAACTATTTTAATATGTTAGGTCTTAATTATCTCCACTCACCATATAAATATATATTTAACTCCTTGTAATTTCCATATAATGTACTTTGAAATATACTGTATCTTGTGGTTGTATTATTGAATGCTTATTTCAATGAATTAACTTCAAAACTGGCACTATACTACTGTAGTAATAATTAATATCCAACTGTATTTAACTTAACAATTCATTTAACTTAATCAATGCCTTCTGCTAGCTAAGAATCTCTTCATAACCTCATACACAACTGACTTATCAAATAATCCTTGAATTGTTATAACTAACTCCTCAATAATAATCTTGTAACTGATTTAATATCGTCTAACTAATTCACTCAACTCAATGAATAATCTTCTTGTAACTAAATTCTTGAATTATAAATTTACTAACTGATAACTGATCATAATGGTAACTGAACTGGTAACTGAACTGAACTCTAACTCATAACTGACTTACTGACTGACTCCTCTCGCCAAAATACATGGCTTTTTATATGTTTTTCATTGTTTCCAGAACATTCCAGCAATAAAGCATGTTCGAATCCTTCTATTTGTTCTATATCAACAATCTGGAATGATTTCCTGTCTGTGATGTACTATGTATACAGTCCCATTGACATTTCTAGAGTTTTCTATCTATAATTTACTTGACTTTAGGCTCTCCAGATCAGAACTACACTATTATATGTAACTTAAACATTTATATGAACTATATTTTTACAATTTTACATCCACAATTATATTCTAAATTAACATTCCAAAAATAAATAACTTTTTGACTTTGACACTACAGTGTATGTTTGGTTGCATAGCACATGGCTGAATTAAACATATTAAATATTAAATAAAATAAAATAAAAAAATTTCTTAAACTAAATTCTTATGCTAAATTCTTAAAAATACCCTTATATAATTATTTTTTAATAATATTATCTAATATATAACTTATAAATTATGTCTTCCATTTTCCTGTTTTCATTATAATACCCCAAAATTCATTTTAAAATAAATAATTCGTTTATTATTATTTTTTTAAAATTAATTTTTTATTTAACATTCCATCATACTGCGCCTATGTAATCTATGTTCCATGTCAAATGTTAAATTGTCATGTCAAATGACAAAGATTATATGTTTATTTAACTAATAAGTTTCTACACAATGTTTGTTTATTAATAGACAAGATTTAGGAAATAATTCTTTCTTTTGGTTCAAAAGACTTTCTTTAGTATAAATGGTAAGTTTTACTTTTCATAATATGTCAGTAGAAAAATATTTACAAAATTAATCTTATAGAGATATATAGCCCCAATTCAAATTATATTATAAATTATTGTCAATTATATGATAGTGATTTTATACTTAAATCTAATTAAATTTATGGTTTTTAGGACCCAAACAAAAGACAAATTCAACAGCTGCTCAAAACATGATGTCAAATTAATAATTGATACTTTATCCCACAATGATTTACCATGTTTTGTTTTGTCAACAATTAAGATTGTCTAATGAAATAGAGTTAAGTGTTTAGTGAAGTGTTTGTGATGTTAACAGTGTTAAAAGTATATAAAAAATTATTCAATCTCTTTGTAATTATTGATATGAATTGTATCAGGTATTTGACCCCATCATGTATTTGTAGTATTGCCCCTGTTAATCTTTCTATTAAGGCATCTGTTCTTAATATGAATGGCTTTGTATAGTCAGGATGGTATATTTTTAAATTTGACAGAAAAATGTTTTTGATTTGTTGGAATGCTAGTTCTCTTCGCTGGTCCCATTTCCATTTTACACCTTTCCTCAACAGTTCAAGTAATGGAATTTATTTTATACCTAGATCTCGTATCATCCTTTTATAATAATTAATTATTCCAATAAATCCTCTTAAAGTTCTTAAATTGTGTGGTGTTCTATATTCCTGAATAACGTGTCCGTTCTGGATCCATTTCAATTCCCTTAGTATTAAGTTTATAACCTACATATATTACTTCTCCCTGTATCTATATGGTATTGGGTGCGATTTTGTTTTAAAATCTTTTTCTTCTTTTACTTTTATACTATGAATATAATTGTGTGCAATTCTATTTTCTTTATTAACAAGTCCCTTGTGTTGCTGCAATATGGAAATGACTGTATATTCTTCAGGGCAACTTAAAACTTTTACCATATCCTCTTCTTTACAAATAAAATTATTTTTCATTACGTAATTATTATTCCTTGCTTCCAGTTTTACGCACTCCGCCTCGTAGGCATCCATCTGCTTTTTTCCATTCCTTAAATATTCATTACAATTATTCCTTACATTATTTTGGGACATCTCCCTATCATCAAAATACATTTCTTCTTCATAAACATCATTACTTGCTTTTAATAATATCCTATCAATTCTTATTTCTTCTTCCTTCTCATCTTTCTGCATAAACTTATTTGCCCTTCCAAAGTTACAACTTTTTCTTCAAAATCTATCTTTACTTTCTTCTTTTCCAATTCATCATTTCCCATTAATATATCAACACATAAATCCTTGACAATAAATCCTTGCATATTAATTTCTTTATTAAGAATATTAATTTTAAAATTGGCTAGTTTATCAATTTCACCCAACTTCTTATTATTTGCACCAACTATTTTAATTTTTGGAATCTTCATTATATCTGATAGTTTTAATGTATTAAAAATAAAATTTTCCGAGACTAAAGTACTTTCTGAACCAGTATCTATCATAATCTTAATCATTTTATTTTTGTCCATAGCATTTTTATAAATTAAATTAATAGATTCAATAATTTTATCTTCATCTAAAGAAATAAATTTAGAAGGTTTCTCATAATGACAATGACCACACTTGTAATTCAGAAAGTTTACTGCATAAAATTTGGATTGTTAGAATTATTCTCTAATTGTGTCTGACCATTTGGTTCTAATGTCCTGTGTCTTTCACTACTATGACCTCTACTCATATTTTCCTGCCTTGTACTATTTCGTTCTCTATCTTCGCAGCTTCTGTTCCTTCGTATATGATTTACCTGTCTGTTATAATTAGGTCGTTCTGTATTTCTCCTATTGTTAAAATCTTGTCTATTATAATTAGTATTTTGTCTATTAACATTTTGTCTATTGTAATAATTAGTACTGTTATTTAAATTTTGTCTATTTTGATTATTATTATTGCTGTTAAAATTTTGCATATTATTTCCATATCTATTATTATTATATGATTGTCTATATTGTTGATTATTATTCTTATTATATTGAAAATTATTATTGTTTTTTCTATTATTATTATTATTCATCCTAATATCATTGTTATCATTGTTACTTGTCATATTACCTCTTTGTATTCTTTGAATAAAATTAATAAAACTATCTATTGTTTGAATATTTTGTACTGTTACTGTTTGTACAACCTCTTCATCAAAATGTCTAGATACGTTTAAAACTGTTTCATCTTCTCTAAGTGGTGGTTCTAAATACTTTGCAACTGTTATTAGCTTTAATGCATAATCTACCATATTAGATCTTAAATTAGGATTATACTTTCCAAAATATAGAACTTCCCTAAATCTAGCTTGCTCTAATTCACCCCAATAATAATTTAAAAATTTATTTTCAAATGTTTGAAAATTGTCCAAATCATTCTCAACACTGGCAAACCAAGTTGCTGCATTATCACTTAATGTCATTCTAATATAATCTTTAATATCATTAATATTATTCACTAATCTTAATTTATGTTTTAAACTATTTATGTAAACTCTAGGATGCAACTTTTTGATATTACCCGAGAAATTAATCCCAGTGTCATTTGTTAAATTTAAGTAAGGTCTCCCTATGTCTCTCATTTGTGAAATATCATCTATTCTTTGTTCCACATTTCTTATTTGATTACTATTTATTTGGATATTTTGTTGTATATTGTCCAATTTTTCTTCTGTGTTTCTCCTGTCTTCGTTCATTTTGACTTCTAAGCTACATTTCTGCAACTCTATGTTCTGTTCTATATCTATCATATTATCTTGAATAATCCTATTTACTTCTGTTCTCTCATTTTCTATCCTTTTCTTATAGTCATGCCTTATATTTTTTATTTCATTTGCTACTTTTTTCTCTGCAGCTTCAAGTTTTTTATCTATTTGTTTTTCTATTTGTTTTATAATTTTATTATTATTATCTTCTATTTTCATTTCTAATTTTTTATAATTCTCTTCCAATTTTTGTTCCATTTTTTTCATGTCTTCTTTGACTTCTTTTGAATTCTCTTCCATTTTTTTCGAATTTTCTTCCAATTTCTGTTCCATTTTTTTCGAGTTCTCTTCCATTGTCTTGTTAATCTGCATCATTATTGCCATCAGAGCTGCCATATTGACATTTTCTCCTCCTTCTTGATTCATTTCCACTGTATCTTGTGGAACTTGGACTAAAATCTCCTCTTGTACAGCTTGTGTTTCTATTTCCACATCTTCTTCATTCTTTTTGTTTCTTGTACCTTTTTTTCCTTGAGACATATTGAGACTTTACTTGTTCCAATTTAATTAAAAATAAAATCTATAATTATTATTGTTTTTTTATGAAAATTAATTTAATTATGTGAGAGCACTTATCTTCCCAAACTAATTCTTTTAAATAGAGAGAGCCCCGCATTGGGTGACAAAATTGTTCTGATGTGTTGTTGTTGTATGAGCAATGAGTAAATTTGAATGATATATGTAAGTATAGGGATTTCATCGCGGTTCTCAAAGAATTAGTTTGCAAGTACTTTTTTAAATTATCTTTATTATAAATATTATGAAAACAACCTATCTATCTAATATAAGCACTATCAATTTAAAACAATCTATCTAAAATTTGAAATTCTTACAATTATTAAATTATTAACAAAATTTGGTACCTTCTTTCACTGAACGCCTAAAGTTTTTCCAAAATTAAAGTTATTATCACCACTCGATATCTTCTTACTAAGCTTTGGTTATCCAACTATTTTAATATGTTAGGTCTTAATTATATCCACTCACCATATAAATATATATTTAACTCCTTGTAATTTCCATATAATGTACTTTGAAATATACTGGATCTTGTGGTTGTACTATTGAATGCTTATTTCAATAAATTAACTTCAAAACTGTCACTATACTACTGTAGTAATAATTAATCTCCAACTGTATTTAACTTAACAATTCATTTAACTTAATTAATGCCTTCTGCTAGTTAAGAATCTCTTCATAACCTCATAAACAACTGACTTAGTAATCCTTGAATTGTTATAACTAACTCCTCAATAATAATCTTGTAACTGATTTAATATCTTCTAACTAACTCACTTAACTCAATGAATAATCTTCTTGTAACTAAATTCTTGAATTATAACTTTACTAACTGATAACTGATCATACTGGTAACTGAACTGATAACTGAACTGAACTCTAACTCATAACTGACTTACTGACTGACTCCTCTCGCCAAAATACATGGCTTTTTATATGTTTTTCATTGTTTCCAGAACATTCCAGCAATAAATCATGTTCGAATCCTTCTATTTGTTCTATATAAACAATCTGGAATGATTTCCTGTCTGTGATGTACTTTCTATCTATAATTTACTTGACTTTAGGCTCTCCAGATCAGAACTACACTATTATATGTAACTTAAACATTTATATGAACTATATTTTTACAATTTTACATCCACAATTATATTCTAAATTAACATTCCAAAAATAAATAACTTTTTGACTTTGACACTACAGTGTATGTTTGGTTGCATAGCACATGGCTGAATTAAACATACTAAATATTAAATAAAATAAAATAAAAAAACTTCTTAAACTTAATTCTTACGCTAAATTCTTAAAAATTCCCCCTCATATAATTATTTTTTAATAATATTATCTAATATATAACTTATAAATTATGTCTTCAATTACTATCTAAATAAATCTACTTATCAACACTGCATATCTGGTTGTATATATTTCTAAGTTAATTTATTGTATTTCTGTTTTCATTATAATATATATATATATATATATATATATATATATATATATATATATAATATATATATATATATATATATATATATATAATAAAGAAATATTGAAATTTGTGCCTTAAAAAGCCTTCTATATTATTGATTTCACTCTCATGTTATGGTAAAATGATTAAATAAAAAAATAAAAGGCCAAAAAAAATATGTTCATTGTTCTTTGTATAGGTGGTAGTTGCCGAGATATATCGCGTTAACTCTCTGCACCCCTTTTTTCCAAGATGGCGACCAGAGAACAAGAGAGGCGACGCCACAAATTTAAACTTATGGCTATCCTTACCTTCCCAACACATCAAAAAAATAAAATTGCGTTCTCTAATAAATTAAAGCTAAGGCTTAAAAAATATAACATTTCAATGGACTAATAAATGTTTTGTATTTTGAGAAAACTTTTCGTGGAAACTAAAATGGTGAAAATAAACAACTTATTTTAAACTTAAATTGTAGCTTCTATTCCCGTTAAAAATAGTAAATTTGCTTTAAAATGACAAAACAAAATGGTTTTAGAAAATATTTATATTTTTAAGCATCTTTATATTTTTACCGAAGGCTTGTTTTGCTTAACCCTGCGTTGGTCTCATGGTTAAATGAACCACCATTAGTCGCAGGTGAGCGTGAAGCTCACTTGTCATGTTTATGACTTATTTTGACTTTTTATGAGTCAAAAAAACAAAAGGCATAAAGATAATGTTTTATTTATCAAAGCTAAAAAAGGCAATATTTTTAACAAAATACAAAAAGGAATAAAACATAAAATACAAAGTGTGGTACATCTACATAAATAAGCATAATTCTGAAACAACAACTAGAATAATAAAAAAATTACTCAGATTCAGGAACTTCATCGCGTTCATACTCTGTGCAAATGGTGAATTTTTGTTCTTTACAAATTGCTCTGAAACAGTTGGTGCATTTTGACACCGTTTTCCGATTTTTTTTTTCTTGGTGCAATAGGAGCATTTTGGCTTTGCACCTGCTTGATTTTCCTCAGGATCTCGTTTCTGTGTCAAAGGAAGATTCAGATATTTTTTAATTTGCAAAGTTAGCAAAAATGGCAAGTTTTTGGCCGCTCATTTTTGCTATGTGGATTAATGAGTTGTCTGGCTAAAATTTTAAGATACTCACGTCTTGGTTGGCAGGAATCTAATACATTTGTCCTAAATATAATGTTTCCATTTATTCCAGCGATGTTTAGCATAGTAAAAAAAATAGTCAATGGCCGCCTTCATGAGATTCTTGCCACTGAATAAACACTCTTCAGTTAGTCCACTGAATCTACTCCCGATTTTGTTTGAAAGTAACTACTGCTGGTTTGCAAGCTTCACCACTTTCCTCGTCAATTTCGTCATATTCAAGGAGGGTTGACAAAAGCAGGACATTCTTATTTTTTTTTGGGACGTACGAAACTAATAAACATTTACGACCAAAAGCAAATAAACTGCTATGAATTGGCCTTTCTTTAGTTGCAACAAATATTTCAGGAATTTCACGTTTGTTTTTTCTGTCCCAACTAAAGTTATTTTTTTCTTTTTTAATTTTTCGGCCAAAGGAACTGACGTGAACCAGTTATCACAGGTTAAATTTCGTCCTGAATTCATAATGGGTTCATACAATCGTTTCACCACACTGGCTGGACTGTTGTCAATACGAAATGAACCATCAGGCTGCTTTTATGCGTAAATCTCCATTTTCACAGTATAAAATATATGACTCTCAGCCAAGGCAAATATTTTTATCCCGTATTGGTTTGGTTTACTCGGGATATATTGCCTGAAGCTGCACCTTCCACGGAAACCCTCCAGCATTTCGTCAATAGTACAGTTCTCACCAGGCGTGTAGCAGGTTTGGTATCTTTCTATAAATTTCTCAAATATATTTCTTATTGGGGCTAGCTTATCAATTAATTTGCGTTCAGCTCTTGTGTGAATATTATTAAAATGTAGTGCTCGAAACAACAAATAGAAACGTTTCAGGGGCATTACCATTTTGAATAACTCTGGTGCTGTAGAATCGTTGCTCCATAAATCATTTAGGTTGGTTTATCGGGATTTCAAAACTCCTGCCATGTACAACAATCCAAACACTGCTTTTATTTTGCCACAGTCAATGATATCGTCTGTTATGAACAGGTTCCAACTTTCATATGGAGGTTTATCATCCTTTGCCGCATGTTTCACTCCCAGTAGTTTGCTAATAATATTGTGCTGTCGAATACGGCTGGTTTTTCGCTCACGGTGAACTTTCCAAATGGTGTTTTTGGCTCTGCCGATATATTTCGGACCATCTTCAGACCTAAACCTTGATATAGTATTTGAATAGTATTTGTCGTATCATCAGCCGGAAACTCTGAGTCTGTCTCATGATTAGAACTGACTTTTACTGAATCTATGTCGCTTTCTTCATCGTCCAAATTTTGCTCTTGAGTCTGTTCAAGTAACAAATCCTCCTGCTTCAACTCTTTATATATTTTTAACAGTCTGGCCTCTTCTTTAGGATCCAATACACAATAATAGTTTAAAGTTATATGATTTAAAACACAAAGTCAATAAAACCAACAAAAATTGCTCTATTGCTTTCCAAAATCGTCACGGTGTTAGTCGCGGGTGAGCTAATCGTTCATTTCTCGACATCTGCGTTTAATCAATACTTGGAATAAACTGACGGTTGCTAGATCACAATTCTGTGTAAAACATTCTATACACAATAGTAGTAGGAAGGATTACATGAGCGCAGTTGCCAATGTGAGAAAATTTGTGAAAAATGTTAAAAAAAAGTAAAATGGTGAGCGTTGCGCTCACCATGCGACCAACGCAGGGTTAACGATTATTTCTTGAATTCTTACTATTCCATTTGTTTAAATCTGGTTACTATCAAGTATTTGTTATGTGTCGTTACTTTTTTAACCTTCGTTTTGTACTTTCAGATTTTCTGCTGTTTCAAATTTGCGGTGAGGTACGTAAGTCCTAATATGTAATGTTTAAAATGAATAATTGGTTGTAGTGCATTTATGTAAATTAATAACTAAAGCGAAGTATGAGCCGTGCCTTCTTACAATTAACTATATTTTCCACCTACCTCTATCCAAAATATACATTTCTGGCCTGATTGTGGGAAGTAAAGTCGTACTTTCTCTCCCTATGAGGACAAAGTACTTTTACTGCCTAAGGAGTATCGTAGGACTATCGAGTAGGGAGTATCGATCAAATAACTTATTGACACCCTATAGTAGATTCTATTACGTAATTATCTATACATTTTAACGTTTATTTATTAATCACACTGTATTTTGCAAATTGGTAAAAAGCAATAAATGATTATCTTAATAATTTTCACATTAACAATTTGACTTTAGTTAAAAGATTTATCCGGTCTTGAATTTATATTTTAAAATTTTAAAGCATGCTGTGGTCGAGTGACAGATTCATCGAATTAGAATCTATGGAGAGGGCATCACGTGACTAAAAACGACCTCACTTCGGCCATATTGTTAATATTGTTTTGACACTTTTGACAGATCGTATATGTTTGTTTACGTTTGTTGTTTTTCGAATATTTTTAGTTTTATAATACTTTTATAGAAACTGTAATAATAATAATTACTATTAAACTGGGAATAAGCCACAATTACAGATAAAAATACGTTTATTGACGTTTAAATTTCCACTTCGGAAATCGTTCTCAAAATACAAACAGTAAATTAAACAAATTTTGTTTTTTGTTACATAGTGAACAATTCTTCTAATAATTTAATTTTATCTGACTCATTTATATTGACAATTCAGACATACATTATGCATTTTAAAGTAGACGACTTTAAAATGATATTGCCAATATTGTTGAGTTGCGCTCCTGGGACGACTTTACTTATAAGATAGTTCATTCGATTACATGAAATCAACTGTAACTTGAGAATATCCGTCAGAAAAAAATCATAGCATATAATTCGTCTTTAAAAAGACAAACACATGACATGATGACAGTAAAATTCTCCTGTTAGTGATTTCATAGTAAATTATGAGGGAAAAACCAGGAAAAAAACCTCATAATACTATCCCGACATTGTAAGTATTTGTTCGTGAATTTAGTTTACCTTCAACAAACATCAAAATTCTGATTTTATATGTTAGGTACGTTATTTAAAAAACATAAATGATGTATCCTCTACATGTTACTGACTTACTAATACTGGTATTTTCTTATTAATAACTTCCTCTTTCAATATTGGTATCCAGATCCTACTACATTCTGCCGAGGAATTTGTGACACAATTGGCCTCATTTAGCATAATTAGAGCCGCTTCTTTGATTTTTCTTTTTTTACCATCCGTTTCTTTTAGGACTACATTTGAATTATTCCATTGAACCCTATGTTCATTGTGCCATGCGTGTGTACAGATTTGAGATCTATCAAATTCTTTATTTTTAATATAAGATTGATGTTCACTTATTCTAACATTTAATGGCCTTGATGATTCACCTAAATAAAACTGATCGCATTCACAAGGTATTTTATAAATGCAGTTCTTTGTCCTTTCTTTTTCATTGTTAGGTTTAAATGAAGTTAAATTATTATCTAATTATTATCCTTTAGTTTTTATGAACAAGAAAGGACAAATAATTGCATTTATAAAATACCTTGTGAATTCGATCAGTTTTAAAATCATGAATTTGTTGCTTGTGTGAGTCCATTTCAAATAGGTAAAGAAATAATAAATCAGACTTACTCACAATCAATTTAATTTAACTATCCGACGACCGGTTTCGCTTTCTACAATATGCAAAGCATCTTCAGGTCTCGGTACAAAGTTAAACAAATGCGGAAATGATAAAAACCCATATTAGGGTGTTGTCTAATAAAGATAAACAAATTAGATGTTATAAATTACAATAATTATGCCAATATTACCTGTCTGTGGTTTTATTTAAATGATTGAGTTGAATAAAAGGTATAAATATTTTTTAAAAAATTAAAAGGACAAGGTAAGGCCCACAAGTTGTCATAAAATCTCTTCTATTGGAATAAATTAATGAATGAGTAAATAAATAAATGAAATAAAATAAAATAAAATAAAATAAAATAAAATTATTAATTGGTAATTTTAATTTTAATTTTATTTTATTTCATTTATTTATTTGCTCATTCATTAATTTATTCCAATAGAAGAGATTTTATGACAACTTGTGGGCCTTACCTTGTCCTTTTAACTTTTAAAAAAATATTTATACCTTTTATTTAACTTAATCAGTTAAATAAAACCACAGACAGGTAATATTGGCATAATTATTGTAATTTATAACATCTAATTTGTTTATCTTTATTAGACAACACCCTAATATGGGTTTTTATCATTTCAGCATTTGTTTAACTTTGTACCGAGACCTGAAGATGCTTTGCATATTGTAGAAAGCGAAACCGGTCGTCGGATAGTTACATTAAATTGATTGTGAGTAAGTCTGATTTATTATTTCTTTACCTATTCGATCAGTTTTATTTAGGTGAATCATCAAGGCCATTAAATGTTAGAATAAGTGAACATCAATCTTATATTAAAAATAAAGAATTTGATAGATCTCAAATCTGTACACACGCATGGCACAATGAACATAGGGTTCAATGGAATAATTCAAATGTAGTCCTAAAAGAAACGGATGGTAAAAAAAGAAAAATCAAAGAAGCGGCTCTAATTATGCTAAATGAGGCCAATTGTGTCGCAAATTCCTCGGCAGAATATAGTAGGATCTGGTTACCAATATTGAAAGAGGAAGTTATTAATAAGAAAATACCAGTATTAGTAAGTCAGTAACATATAGAGGATACATCATTTATGTTTTTTAAATAACGTAACACATAAAATCAGAATTTTGATGTTTGTTGAAGGTAAACTAAATTCACGAACAAATACTTACAATGTCGGGATAGTATTATGAGGTTTTTTCCTGGTTTTTCCCTCATAATTTACTATGAAATCACTAACAGGAGAATTTTACTGTCATCATGTCATGTGTTTGTCTTTTTAAAGACGAATTACATGCTATGATTTTTTCTGACAGATATTCTCAAGTTAAAGTTGATTTCATGTAATCGAATGAACTATCTTATAAGTAAAGTCGTCCCAGGAGCGCAACTCAACAATATTGGCAATATCATTTTAAAGTCGTCTACTTTAAAATGCATAATGTATGTCTGAATTGTCAATATAAATGAGTCAGATAAAATTAAATTATTAGAAGAATTTTTCACTATGTAACAAAAAACAAAATTTGTTTAATTTACTGTTTGTATTTTGAGAACGATTTCCGAACTGGAAATTGAAACGTCAATAAACGTATTTTTATCTTTAATCGTGGCTTATTCCCAGTTTAATAGTAATTAATTTACAATGCCACAGGAAAATAGCTTCAGAACAATATTGTAATAATAATATTTTGATAATAATGGTTCTTGTTTTCAACGTAGTTGCAGTAGCAGAAGCATTGTTAATAAAAAATCTTCAGGAATAACGTTTTCTAGGTTAGTACACAAATATCTAAACAAAGTAATGGTCCGTACTTCAGAGAATAAAGCTTCTCCATAGATTCTAAGTCGATGGACAGATTAGTAGTTTCAAAATGTGTACATATAATATATATCAACAGAATATGAAATAAAATTTAAAAATATAATATTTTTAATTATGAATAACTAAGAAAATATTTTGATAGGCAATACGTGCAGTTACATGTCATTATTGAAAAAGCAAAGTTATTAACATAATATTTATAAAGTACTGCAAAGATAACAGTTTTTTTTTGTTAATTATCTCTTTTCATTTATTACTTTAATTTTGAAAATCATAATTTAAAGCACGTTTTATTATCGACAACTTTCATCGGAACCTTTTTCAACCCTCCAGTACACGCGCTCTATTTCCTTACGTGAATATAAGCGCATTAGTAACCCATACGTGCTGGAGCTCTAAAAAAGCAACATTATTTGAAAATAGTGTTATTGTTTTAATGAGATTTTAATAATACCACTGCAATCTATAATTGGCTTTATTTTATAAGTAAAATGTACATTAAATTAAAAAAATAAGTAAAAAAAAACAATGAAAATTAAAAAAACAAATATAAATCAAAGTAACCAATAACCAAACGTTACAAATTAAACTAGGTTCTATAATATCCCATCTTAATCTGATTCAGACTTCATGTTTAGTTTTATCTCAGAACAATGTACACATATTTCACTTCAAATAATATAATACACTTCAAATGTCTTGGGCAAGTCCACTGATTACAGCTGCTGCACCATTTTCTTGTGCTCTTATTTCTTGCTCGTCCAAAAATATGACAACGCCCAAGGACCGAAGATCGCCTCAGAACTTCTTTGGGAGTTTCCTTATTTATTTTCAAAAGAAATTTATTTTTTTAATTATGCTGATGTGTGAGTGTTGTCTAGTCGCCTTAATATCAGTAGTTTTATTTTTCGTTTAACTCAAACGAAATGTCCTGAAAAAAGTGCTTCTTGGGAGTAATGCAGTAACATTATTAACCTTATATAAGAAAAATGCGTTAACTCCTAATATGTTTATTATATTGTAGCGTTTTTTTATTTAAAGTGTATAGAAAAGATTTCTGTGTTACGCTCCTGTTGTTTTTACCAAAGAAAACAATCGAAATAATATTTTAAGTTTTTTTGACGAGATTTTTAAATGCGTATATTTCTACTGATTCAAAAGTAAATATAGATGTTTTTTTTGTCTGTGTTTAGATTCAAATATCGAACCTTTTGTTATAAGCCAGGTAAAACTCAAGTTTAAAATACGCACGTATTTTGTTAATTTGTATTATGTAAATTTATGATGCCCCCTGATAAAAAAAAGGTTTTATTTGTTTTCTTCGTTAAAAACGCAATAAATATGAATTCCCCTAATATTAAAGTTGTTTTTTGTTATTAGTCGAGGGTCAAAAAAAAGAATATTTGTTTGTTTAGGCAATAAAGGAACATTTAAAAGTTGGGTTTTTTTGTTGATACGAGCGAGGGGATATTGTTTTGGTTCTTGAGTTTGTGGGGACAGGTTAGCTGCAAGACGGAAGGGAAATTTTTGGCGAGTTTCTTGTAAAATGTAACGAAGCAAAGGAGTCCAAGAACAGATTTGAAACGGTGTAGATGTTATACAAGGTAGAGTCGAAGAACAGATTTGAAACGGTGTAGATGTTATACAATGTAGAGTCCAAGAAAAGATTTGAAACTGGGCAGACGGCTGACAATGTAGAAAGTCGGTAAAGAGACCGGCTAAAAAGTGTTGAAAATAGTAGACTATATTCTATGTAATATGTCAAATTTGAAAGGAGTAATCACTATTTTCATTTTTCTAAGTACCTAAGGGATTTGTGTTGCCTGCAAAAATTTTCGAAAGATAATCTCACATGTTGCCGTTGTGTCCAGTTTTATGTATTCCTGTTTTTTAAGAAGCCCTTTCCAAAGTCTTGTGTTCCAAATTTTTAACCTCAAGTTTGTAATATTTGTCCTAAGAAGCCGTCCCAGAGTATGTCTCACAGTATGGAAATAGATTTGATCGTGTGGCAGAGAAGGTAACCCCAAAAGTCTTAGTGTGTTTAGTGAAACCAAGGTAACCCTTTTTTGTTTTAAACTTTTGAAGGAAAATAAACATTAAAATAATAATTGCTTTCATACAATTTAAAAGTTTTAATAATTAATATTGTAAATCTTAGAGTGTGGTTATGCTTTCAATTTGATTTGTTCTCCGTTGTAAGTAAGATTAAGATTTTATGTTGACAGCTAGCAGCTAACTTTATTATTTTTTTTTGACAATAATTTGCTTTGGTTTTTTAAAGAAGATTAACCTCTCTATGAATGTTTTCATTTTAAAGATATTTCTTTATTTGTAATAAATTATTTCTGACACAGTTTCATTAACAGTTCAACAGTTAATATTTCAGTAAAATTTGTAAATATTTATAGCAATCTCCTTTGTAGACAAATAAGCACGTAAGTTTTTGCTAATTTTTGTATTATGTTTGTATAATATGTTCTTGTAAAATCTGTATTTTTGATAACTGTTTGGTGAGACAAAAATAAATGTTTAATTTGTTTCTCTGATCTATTTTGAGTTTTATTTGAAAAAGATACTTTTTTCTATATTTTTGATGTTATACAATTATTTCCCTAGTTACAACTAGTGGTTGTAATAGGTATAATTGGGCACCTCAAGTGGCGCCCTATATTAAATTTCTTGAGGTGTTTCCGTTTATTTTCATTCTGTTTGTCCCAAGAGATTTGTATAAGTACCTTTTATTTCTTTTTTTGTAGTTGCCCCAATCTAACCCCCAATATCTTCAACTTATCCACGACCCAGCTCTCCAACAACCAACTGAGTGTCCGTATGCACTTGTTTCGATTATTTTGTTTGCCCAATCTTGTCCCCCATATTCTTACCCTGTGGTAAGCAAAATAGTCGTTACAATATCAAAGAACGCATGGAGTGGCCAACACCGAGAGTTCGGAAAACAATATATTTCTAGTGCACACAGCTGGTCAACCAGATCCACACCGAATGTTGTTGTGTTCAAGATCAATAATGCCATGACGGTGCATGGTAAAAACAGCTAATACGACCTTATTTTTTGGAACTTACGTTACCAAGATACATTTTCCTTGGAGAAATCCGAATAGTGAAGAATGTATGTCTCTGTCTTTAGACGTTAGAAATTCTTGTGGTAGCTCCCTCTTATTTTTACGAATAGTACCAACAATAGTTACTCGCTTTTAAAGCAAGTCCATGACATACTATCCTAAAGGTGTTAAATTGTTTTGAAAATTTTTAATAAAAAGTCGAAAAATGTTTTTTATAGGAGCAAGTTTATCCAGCTCTCTCCTTTGTTGTCTAGAATTAAAGTCGTCAAACCTCAAACATCCCAGTAGAAATTAAAAACGATTTAAAGACATTGTCAAGTAAACAGCTTCCACAATAGCACCGTTCTTATTATCCCACATTTGAATAAATATTTAGTCTTCCAGATTTTACAACACTAGCTAAACAAAATATACCAATAAGTCGCCAAATCTCTTCGACGTCGGACATTTTAACATCTCTGTAGCGTTGGAAATTTGCTCTTACCTTGTCAATATATATGCTGGTACAACGCCTTATTTCTTTGACGATATTATCATTTAGCATACATTTGTAGCATTAAAACTGTGGTTTCGTCTTTCTAGCTTGTCTTATTGGTCCTGTTAACTTCAAAACAATATTTGTTGCACGGGTTCTTAAAGTAGTCGCAGAACACATCTTACTCCACTTTGTTACTTTGTCATTGCCTAGATAGTATTTCGAAATTTTTTTTTCTTCATCTTCTTCCCCTTGAACCTCCTCATCATATTCTTGTTCCGATTCTTGTTCAGACATGGTACACTATTGGTCAAGAACATCATCAGATACATATTGCTCAACATTATAGTCATCTGAGCAGCTGTCGTCGTCACTACCATCTATATTCGGGTCATGTTCGTTTTCTGTTTCATTATTCCATTCCATCAGCATTTTTTTAATTAGAGTCGCCGAATCTAACTTTTTTTGGTCGGGATATTGCTGATAACGAAAACAAAAATAAAAAATAAAAATTTGTTACTACTCTTTTTCAAGCAGAAAACTAACCTTAATCGCCGAATACAAACTATAATTTTGAATTTAGGGTTACGTAAGTACACGCGTGGATGTCAATGGTAACAGAATACAATATATTTCTTACACCTACACACTTTAAGCGACGGTCGCATAATAAAACAGTTCCTTATATTATGCCCTTAAGGTATAAGAAGGTAGGCAACTTTATATACAGTTTAGGCCGAATAACAATATCGCTGTCCCGGTGGAACATTGACGTAACTGCAAATTTATCAAAAATGAGTTTATGTCGTCATTGTGTGCAAACTTGGTTACCCTATTCATCAGATCACTGTTAGATGTGTTGTTTAGGTTTTAGCCACCAGGGAGCAGATGCGTCATATTTAAAAAATCAGCCGATCTCTGAGAAAAAATGACAAAATACATAGTTGTGCTTCGATAGGTCGAGTGTGTGCTTTTACCTACGGCACTACATTAACGCAATTGTATTTTATGTTATTGTTGTTCTAAGGTTTTTTCACAAATACGCGGAAAGTGTGAGGCAACATTGACGTAAGTGCATTGGGGAAACACTTGGTAATAACCTCTTAGTCAAGAATTAAAAAAAGACAAACGAATATGGATAATTGGTTGAAAGAAGAGAAGAAAAAAATAACGAATTCTGGACAGGGTTATACTTCTAGAACAGGAAAACCTGTAGCTGCTAAAAAAAAATGGGATCTGTGTGTACCTACAAATGCCGTTTGAAATGTTCAAATAGGGTCTCTTTAGAGGCGAGAGGGACACAATTTAAAGAGTATTGGGCATCAAGGTCCTTGCAAATACAGCGAGATTCTTTGGCTTTTTATATTCAGCTACTTGAGTTCAGCTACCGACGTATTTCTATATTATAAACCACTCCCAGAAATACAAATTGTGCATTTTTCATTACAGGCAAGGGAAAATAAGAACAGGTATGTAAAACGTTTCTCATCAATACTTTTGGTATAACTAAAAAAGCTATTTGCTCTATTCGCTCCGTGCGTGACCATGGTAGGGATACATTGAAACGATGCCAGCGTGCGTAGCGGCGAAATATGACAAAATTGGAATATTGGACAAAATATTTTTACGCATAAATTTTATTAAAAATGTGTGCAAATACATGTTGCGTATTTAATTGTGCTAATAATAGCAAAAACAGTGAGTGTAGTTTTTATAGGTTCCCAAAGATTACATATAAATTAGAGAAAAGAAAAAGATGAATTCGTGCTATTAATATGAAAAAGTAAATATCACATAATTTCATTTTTATGCAATTGAAATAAAAAAAATTTAAATAATTTACCTTGAATGATATTTCATAAGGCTTCAAGCTAACTGCAGATGACTTTAGCTTTTATATCATAACTTTTACTATTATTGTTTTTAATTATATGCTCTTTTGCGTGAAAAACTTGATTTACCAGTACTAGATTTTTCCCTTTCTTTTCCGTTTGGAGTTGAAAAGATATATTATGATGAATTTTGAAAAACCCAGTTTTTAATACTACATTTATTTTGTACATAAACTGAAAAAATATAGTTAAAAACTTATTTATTAATAATTGTCAATTTCGCATGTATTTAACAATGTCAAACATAAGTCATATGTTTAACCTGAAAATTGGGACTCCAAAATTGTCAGATGAAGGCGGTAGGTGACGTGTCAGTCACGCACGGAGCGAATAATTAAATTAGTTTTAAGTGAAAAAATAATCATATACCAGAAATTAAAGGTGGGAAGCACGAAAGTCACAGGAAAATAAGTGACAAAATTGTGGTTTCTGTTCGTAGCCATATAAATTTATTTACACGAATTGAAAGTCACTATCTTTGGAGTCATTCTTCAAGGCAATACATAGATGGTGGTTAAACTTTTGTGGAACTTTACAAGAACTATATAAAGGAACAAAAAGAAGCAAAAAAAGAAGAGTCAGCAACCTACGATTCTTATTTTTGTATTTTTAACAGCGAATTTAATATAGGGTTTTTTATCCCGAAAAAAGATCTTTGTGACCAGTGCGAATCTTTTAAAAATGCCGAAGTAGAATAAAAAGAAAATATGCAAACAACTATCATAAGTCACTTAGAGAAAAAGGATCTAAGTCGTAAAGAACAAACTAACGATAAACTGAAAACAAAAAATTCTGATAACAATATACATCTGCCTACTTATGATTTAGAAGCTGTGTTACCTATACCAATAGGACAAAGTTCTGCATTTTATTTGCAAATTTTGCTTAAAATGTTTTAACTTTACAGTAGTAGAAGTAAAGGCAAAAAAATGTCAAGTCTCCGAAAAAGATAGCACTTGTAAAATTAATAAAGCTAGCTATTACTTCTTGAATGAAGTGATGGGGAACAGAGGGACAATAGAAATCGGATCTTGCGTACCTTGTTCGCAGTCACACCCAAAATGAAGGTGATTCAGTCCACAGCATAATAGAAAAAGTAGTGAAGAGGTCAAACAAATCAGGGCCCATATACATTCCCGAAAAATACGTTAAATTGATTAGGAATGCTAATAAATAGGAACTTCTTTAAACGCTAAAGAAATGGATTTCACTGAGTTTTCCGATGTAGAAGTACTGTACAATGAAATGGGACAGGATTTCACCAAAGACGAGGAAGGCCGTGACTTCAAAATATCTGAAGTAACAATAATTCAAATTTTAAAACGAAAGGATTGCTTCCTGTATAAAAAAAATTATAAACAACCAACGTGGACGAAAGTTGATGTTTGCCAAAAAAGAAGGGGTTGGTCCGAATTGTTTTTACCGAAATTCCAGCTGCGTAGGGCTTACTCTTCAAAAATTCCTTTAGGTGATGACAGAAATCACCTACGGTGATAACAAACTAAAAGATTTGACAGTTACTTTTAAAACATAATTCCAGGATTTTGTAAATCCTTTTACGATTCAATTTTTCATTGATACTTTTTTTGCAATTTCAATTTTATTTTTAAGTTCCTCTTTATTAAAAATGTTTACTTTTACTACAATTTTCAATTTATTTAATAAACTTTTTTAATGACCTTTTGTTCGTATTTCGAATTTACCGTTCAAAACTAGCTGGTAAAGCAAATTTTTTTTTTAAATGAGTATATCTGTGGAAATTTTATCTTTAAATTAAATTCAAATTTTTTCTTTCTAAAAATAAATTCTAAATTCTTAATTTTTCATGCTTAAATTTGATCCTTAATTGCAATTACGTCATTGTTGCCTCAGTTATTTTGTAGCAACAATGGCGTAATTGCAATTGGGGATCAAATTTATGGATGAAAATTAAGAATTCATTGCGAATGTGTAGTAGAGTTACATTATATCCCGGTGGCTAAGTATAACTGCAATAAGAATCTAGTAACTTTTTTATGCTTCATTGCATGAGGTTTTAAGTAAAATAATTTTGTATTTTTGGCCATCCTGAAAAAGTTACACTTTTGTAGTTGCGTCATTGCGGCAAAAAATTATTTTTTTAAAAAATCCACAAGGAAACTAATTCCTGCAACTGGCTGTATACCACGTAACACAAAAAAATAGGTTAAATCTTTGGAAGTCCTCCTCTTTTTTTTATTTTTTTTACTTTTTATAATTGTTTAAAAAAATAACAAAAAAATTAGCTGTACGTCTTCAAGGATTTGTTATTAGCTACGCCTTATATATCTTTTAGATCCTTCAAAAACCTGGACGAACCTGGACAAAAACCTAGACCAAAAAATATTTAGAACATTACGTGAAATTGATGATTTTTTCCAATTCGCTGGGGTAAGAAAAGTCTTGAATACGTGTTAGCAGATAATATTTTTAATGTACCGTCTGCATAAACAGTTTATTCTAGGCAGTAATTACAAAAATATTTCCCATATAATATTTTAAACATAAATATTATCACGAACGACTTTTACCGCCAATAAATTTTTAATGATTTGTACGTACCTTATTCAAATGTCATGAGACAACCTTTGATTTGTTAAGTGGTAGTATATTTTAACCTTACTTAAATATAACATAAAAACAAAAGTTATATTACATCAACATAAATAATAGATTTACTACCTTTTACTTTTACAAAGTTCGTAGACATTTCTAATAATTCTATAAATACCTGTCGCGTTATTTGTAGATGCTAGCAATAACGCACCAATTGCTTAAACATGCATGTCATGTGCAATGCACAATTAAACAAACTAAATATCATAATGATAATAAACACATATGAATTAATGGTTGTAGGTACTTATTTCTATATAATAAATTTTCACACTTTGTGTAAAAAGAAGTCGATTAGCGAAAAGTGTGAAATCGAATTTACAAGTTCTCCGCATATTAATGATTACTTCAGATAGTTTTACATATTACAATAGTGAATCTACGTGATTTTTCTCACCGCATGTATAAAATCTGTGAGTACAAATATTTATTTTTTTTTATTCAGTAAACCGCGTCAACCATGAAAAGTTATTGCCGGGAAAGAGTTGTACATAAAATGAGATGTTTGCTTATAACTACTGTTTACAATTGATACAACTGATATACTGAAATTGTACAATTTAGTTAGTTTTAGAAACTTAGTCACTTTATCACATTTACTATAGTTCAGAGCACTTTTCAGATCACTTCAGATTTTAAATCACTTTGAAGTCGTTCCAGGTGATAGAGTGGGCAACTAACAATAATGTGTTTGATTGTCAGAGAAATATCACAAACATAGCATAGTTATGTTGTTCTTTCTTCATTAGGTACTGGTGGGTTAACCTGGTATGTCCTATTCTCAAGCCGTGTTGTATGCCTTGATCTCGTCGTTTTTGTGGCATTATCCCTTTTGGTGACAAATTTGGGTTGATGCGTTGTAGTTTGTTATCGTCAAGTTTTTCCATCTTTCGAGCCATATTCACATTGAAAATTCTTTGATGGTGTTTTGAATGTCGGAATGAGGAATTTCTAGGAGCTCTTTATCTGGTCTATTCGTATAGCAGGCTTCTTTAGCTTTCCGATCAGCTTTTTCATTACCTATTATGCCTACATGAGATGTAATCCAAACAATTTCTACCCTTTTATTCTTACTGTAAAGTTCTTCTAGATCAATTTTAATTTGGCATAGTATTGGGTGGTTTGGGTAAACCCTTAATTTTCCTTGTACTGCGCCTAAAGAATCTGTGAAAATGACTACTTACAATTTGAGCTGGTTTGATATATGTTGTAGGGCTTTAGATATGGCATACAATTCGGCGGAATATATGGAGTACTCCTTAGGTAGCTGAAACTGATGTTTAGTTGTTTCGTCAACGAAAGCTGCACCTACCGTTTCCATTTCAGAAGTTTTTGACGCATCTGTATATATTTGGTAATATCTTTTGTACTTGTCTTTAATCGCTTGAAACCGTTGTAGAATTATATGTGATGAAGTATCAGATTTAGGATACAGTGGAAGATTTGTATTACATGTGGAGAGTTTTATGGTCTAAGGAAGAGGGTAGTTTATTTCATTGGAAATAATTTTCGGGAAATTGAAACCTGTTATTCTTTTACTAAATGATGCAGAAAGAAAGGGTTTCTGTTCAAAAATTAAATGAAAATTGTCAGAAAATGTGTAGGAGTAAGCAGAGTTATTAGAGTTTGCTCCAATTTTAGCTGCATATTGTAGGCTTAGTCTAGTATTTTCTAATTGAAAGAGGTGGTTCATTAACTTCTTTATAAAGACTTTCTACTGGACTGGTCCTGTCGGCTCCAAGTGCAAGTCTTAATGCGGTATTTAGTATGATGTCCAATTGCTTTAATAAACTATCTGTAGCTGAACTGTAGACTATTGATCCATAATCTAGCTTGCTACGAATTTGTGTTTTATATTATATTTAGTAATTGTAAGGTATCAGCTCCCCAATTATGATTGGCTAATACTTTGAGAATGTTCATATTTTGCATGCAAGATTTTTTAAGTTCTTAAATGTCGGCTTTTCAAGTGAGTTTCGTATCTAATATCATTCCAAATATCGATGTTCTTCTAGATACTGCAAATTTTGATTATATAGTGTTAATTTTGGCCAACTTGTTTGTTTGATTCTTGAAAAACATATTGCTTTTGTTTTGTTTGTAGAAAAACGAAGACCTGTTCTCTCTGACCACTTTTCTAAAGATTTGATGGACTCTTGCAGAATAGTTGCAGCTATCCGGCTATTTTTATTGCTTACATAAAGAACAAGGTCATCTGCATATAAACCAATTTGGACAGGAGTATTAATGTAATCAACAACTGCACTCATTGCAATCAAGAAAAGCGTTACACTAAGTGTTGATCCTTGGGGAGTTCCGTTATCTTGGGTATACGAACTTGACAAATGATTAGTAAATTTAACTCTAAAATTTCTATCATAAACAAAATTTTGTGATTAAACTAGAAGATTTCCGTCCACACCTCATTGTTTTATTAATCTTTTTAGGACATCATACTTTCACACAGTATCGTAGGCTTTTACTATATCAAAGAAGACGTCCAGTACTTGACGATTACTTGCAAATGCCTCGTGTATTACCGATTCTAGTTTATCAAGTTGTCAGTTGTACATGTGTTTTTTCTAAATCCGCTTTGTTGTTTGCATAACAAATTATTGGAATCCAGGAAGTATTGCAGACGGTTGTTAAATATTTTTTCTATTAGTTTGCACCATGTGGATTTTAATGATATAGGTCGATACGAATTTGGATCCGTCTTTATTTTATTATTTTTTAAAATAGGAATTATATTTGTTGATTTCCAAGATTTTGGGATTCGTTTAATATAGAATAACAGATTGTAGATAAGCAGAAGTTATTGGTTAGCATTTGCTGGAAGATTTTTAAGAAATGCATAAGATATTTCTTCAGGTCCTGGGCTAGAATTGTTAACGTCCTGAAATGCTTCATTTAGTTCATTTATACTTAGTGATGATTTCAGTGGATGATTGTTATTGGTAATGACTATTTCTTTTTCTGAGTTTATCGTATGTTCAAGAATTATAAAGTCATACCTAGAGTCATTGCTGTATGTTTGAAACGAAACTGCTAAGGCATTTATTATTTGTGCTTCATCAGATATTTGATTTCCGTTCATATTAAGAGAGTTTATCTTGTAAGTATATGGAATACCCTTAATTCCGCGGATCTTGTTCCACACTTGAGATGCGGGGGTATCATCGGTAATTGACGATACATATTGTTTTCATGACTCACGCTTATTCCTTTTGTTTATATATCCCGCCTTAGCTCTATGTTTGTAAAAGTTAACTAACTTCTCTTCTGTATGGTGTTTTTTTAATACGTTGAAGGTATGTTTACTAAGTTTCAGTGCATCCTGACATTCAGCATTCCACCATGGGACCATCTGTTTACGTTTTGGCCTGCTTTTTTTACCTATAGTTTCTTCTGCAGCTTTTATAATCATCGTGGTGAATTTTTCAACGATGAAATCAATATCAGTTTCCAATGGACCTAAGTGGGTATGAAGTTTTTGATAAAATTTTGATAACTTTGATGACATCGGGTTCTATTTTGCGCTAAGGCCTTCACCTCATTTCAAAATTTTCCTTGACCTCTTATCTCGTTCATGACGGATTTTCGCCAAGTTTGTGCTGGGCGACATCTTTTTATTCTTCCTTGACGATTTTTTCTGGGTGTTTAACCAATCCAACCTCACTTTCTGTACTTTATTTGATGTTCTAACCTTTTTTGTTCGGTCAGGTATAGCAGATCTTTACTTCTGATGATGGTAGGCTAGAAACTACGAACAATCCGTCGTAGAGAATTATTAGTAAACACCTGCAGTTTATCTGTAAGGATTTTTGTCAGTTTCATCTGCATCTTTCATCTGAAGGTTGATAGTAAATAGCGCGTTGTTTCTTGTATTTACTCTCAAGGATTTAATTTTACTAATATTGATTTTTCAACCTCCTTTATTGGCTTTAGTGAAAAGTGTTTCCAATTGATCAGCCACATCTTGGAACCTTTGTCCTAACAGCAAATATTGTAGGCGTGTTTCAGATCGCTTAGGCGTGTGGTTAACGTCCATTGTATCCCTCTTGTATCGGAGTCTAGTTTGGAGAGAACATAGTCTACTGCTATGTTAAAAAGAAACAGAGGAAGCACGTATCCCTGTCTGACTTCAGTAAGTATGTTAAATTCATCGCTGCTGATTCCATTCTGTGTAACGCTGTATTTCGCTTCAGTGTACAGTGATTTTATATTGGAAATTATTTTATGCGGGATGTTTCGTAGCCCTAAAACTTTCCATAAAGCAGATTGAGATAAGCTGTCGAAGGCACGCTCCATGTCAACAAAAACCATTAATAGGGGTGTGTTTTATCCAACCGATTATTCAATTATTACCCTCACAGTATTATTGTGGTCTATGTAGAAGGATTCTGGTCTAAAACCTGCTTGGACAGCTCGAAATTTAATCTTATTTGTCTTCTACTCAGCTAAGAAGCCAAAAAATCCTCATTTCATGGAAACCCAATAATAATGGAATTCTAACTGCCAGATTGTATACCAGATACCGCAAGGTAACAATGATTCAGTCCTATGCTCCCACGAACACTTCTCCTTCCAAAGATAAAGACATTTTCTACGAACAACTACAACAAACAATTCAACAAGCAAACCAAGGCGATATACTTATACGATATACACATTGCCATATTAAAAAGATGGAGATTATCTCTTCTTGATGTACGTAATAAAAGCGGAGCAGAAATCGCAAGTGACCATCATCTCTTAATCGGTACCATTAAAATCAAGATATCAAAAAATAAAATCACGCGAAACACCAACAGATCAGTATACAATCTAGACAAATTAAAAACGGCTTCAGGACGACATATGTTTAGGGAAGAACTCCAACTCAAAATAAGAGAACGTGAACTGGCAATATTTTGCAGATGTTTTAGCAGAAATAGTTGAAGATAAACTGGGTAAAAAGAGAAACAAAGAAAAGAATGGATATCAGATGAAACTTGGAATCTTATCGAGCAATAAAACAGCGAAACAAAGATATTTTGTAACCAAGAACTGTGGAACAAATAGCAAACCGACAACAAGAATATAAAGCAAGAAATAAAGCAGTTAAATGAAATGCATGAAGAGACAAAAAAAGTGTACTGAAGAACTGGCAAATCAAGCTGAAACAGCTGCATAACACAACAGAACTAGAGAGCTATACCAAAACACTAGAAGACTAACAAAAAATGGGCTTAACTGTTCAAACATTGAAAGATCTAAGACAGGCGAATTACTAACTACAACTAATGAACAAATAGAGAGCATTTTCATGAGATGCTAGAGACACCCAGGAAAAACGCAGATAAAATTGTCGAAACCCCGCAGAATAATTGGGTATATCTATTCTTGCGAGGCCCTTTCCAAAACGAAGATAACTAAAACTACAAAATCTCTGAGAAATAACCATAATAATAAATAATCAACTTTTGCTTCCTAGAATCCGAGAGGTGTGGAAAACAAAAGAGGTAACAGTATTAAGCTTCCAAAATATGTTAACCTCACACTGTGTAAAAATTGGTGAAGAATAACCTTGCTTTACTTTACTACTTTGCTATACTTTAAAGATTAACAAACAAGATTAAATGGTAAATTTAGGTCTAATGTTATTAGATTATGCCTTGAAATAACATTTATACACTAACATACGAACTTGTTTTAAATAGGTAGTTTGATCACATCGATTTGCTTTATAAACAGTTTATTTTCTTTATTAACTTTTTGGACAACTTTACTGCTAAAGGAATATTTTCTAAAGAATATTCTGTTGGCAGGTTTAATTTTGAAGTTGACGTTAACTATAAACTATAGTTTGTAGTGTGTACTTTTAAGTTTATTTTTCTACAATCACTTCATAATAGAAGCTTTTATGCTCGGTAATGACAAAGAAAAGTTGACGTTTATTGAGAACCATCACTTTATCGATCTAGCGCATTAAACTTTGAAAAGCACGAATTCTTAGTAGCAATCGCTGGCAACCATTCAATACTTAAATTAACAGATTAAAAGTTTACAAAAATTTAATATTTTCATGATGTCGCGTTTTACTTGCTCATATTTATAAACGAAAATAGTGACAGTGATATTCCGAGTATATTTTCTTATCAGAAGTGCTTCAAAAGCAGTAACTTCGAATTTGCGACGGGAAAATCCAAGGTGTTATATAATATGAAAAAGAATGTAATACGTTTGCAACATGATTTAATACTAAGAAAATTTCTAAATATTCTGAAAAGGTACTTGTCGTTTGCACATGCAATAATAACAATTCATCAAAGTACTTTATAAATGCAGTCATTTCATGTCTCCTATATGTTTTTAGGTTTTGCTTTGGAAGGAATAAATCTCAGTATGTTGGTTAGTTTAAATGTTTTTGTTAAAATTGTAATGAAATATTTTGCCTACCACATGGGGTATTAATACAAGGGGTAGAAAATTGGGGACTGAAACTAAGGGGGTGGAGATAAGGCAAGTAAAATATTCGTTACTTGTGCAAACGGCACTCAGGATTTGTTAGGAGAGCTGGGGTCGTGGACAAGTAAATGATAAGGGGGGTAGATTGGGGCAACTACAAAAATATGACAAAACGATCTCTTGGAAAAAACAAAATAAAAATAAACATTAAACACCTCTATTCTTTGTTTCACGTTAAGAAAATAACATTGCGCTTATGGAGATCAGTGTTGCCAAAACTCTCAGACACTCTCTTTTGCACGGATGTCCAAGATATTCCCTTTGCTTAATTTTTGAATTTTCATTTTCAATTAATATTTAACTGTAAAGTCAGAATAACTACTAAATAAAAGTCTTATTATCATTATGTAGTCAGAGACGACATAAAATAGCTGACATACGCACATCGTATTATTTTAAGTTGCAATTAGTAATTAGATATACGCATTCCAAGCGGTCAATATTTTCTACTGATTTATATGATTCATGGCATATCGTATTCTCACCGAAAAATAAATAAACTGTCGTTACTATAATTAAAATAAGATAAAATAAAATTATCTTTTGTAAATACTATTTATCTAATTAAAATCATTTTCCCCACTTTTCATCTCTTGTTTCGAATGGGCACTTTTGGTCAATTACGTTAAAAAACATTAATTTAATTCATGTTTGTGGAAACGAAAATACAAATTATACAAACCTAAATTGTGCTTGTGTGTGTCGTGGCAACGCCGTGTTGCTATCGTCCATAAGAAATACATGGTCCTATCTCCGCAATGTTATTTTCTAAACGTGAAACGTAGTATAGTAATTTAATCTGGGACATTTAATGAGGGGTGAGAAGTACGTATTACTGAGGTTGATTATGCAAGGGAAGATACAAGGGTAGAGAAACCCAGGACGACGCAAAATGTCCTGGCTAAGAAATTTGAGAGAGTGGTTCGGCTGCAGTTCATTAGAATTATTCAGAAATGCGGCCAACAAAGTTAAAATAGCGATGATGATTTTCAACCTCCGCTAGGAGAAGGAACCCGAAGAAGAAGAAGAAGAAGTAATTTAATATAGGGCGCCACTTTGAGGTGCCTAATTATACCTACTTAAACCACTAGTTGTAACTAAGGAAATAATTATTAAACCCAAAAAAAAACATATCTTTTTCAAATAAAACTTAAAAAAGGGTTGGTTAAAAAAAATAAACAAAATGTTAAGAAAACAAATTTTAACATTTATTGTGTCTTACCACTAAAAATTACAAAACATAGAAAATACAAGAATACTTAAAAAAGACAATACAAAAATATTACCTCAATAGTCACAAAATACAAAAAACTTACATGTCATCCATTTACAAACTCTAGGAGTTGGAGATACTACAAAATACTTACAAATGTTTATTTACAGTTTAAATAAAAAACAAAAATTTAAATTGTTACGAAAGCAATTATTTTTCTAAAAAAATGTCTGTCTTTACTTGAAAATTAAACAAAAAATAAAAGTTACCTGGATGTCACAATCACTCATTAAGTTGTAAACTGGACTTCTTAATTAGGACGAATACAAATATAAGGTTGAAAGTTGGGTACTGGAACACACCGTTAACTCGGCTTCTTAAAAAACTGGAACCATCGTAGCTCCGACCAACCAAATACATCTGCTCATTATCGCCTACATTTCAAACCTTCCCTTAACTGCAGCTATCAAGCGCCACAAAACCACTCTTCACCGCTACATATTTCCAAAAAAAAAGTGGCCAAAAACAGAAAACTATAAATTCGATGGATCCATAATTCGTTCACATACCTTGGAATAACAAACACTTGACAAAAATTAAAACGCAGAAGATTCCATTTCTACGACCTACAAAAATTATAAGGCGACTTCGAATAAAACATTAAAAAAAGTGCCGAGAAAGTACACATCTTTAAAATAATAAACAAATCTAAAATGGTTTTTATTACTTGGAGACGATGAAAAAAAAGAAATATTATTTAAGTTTTTATACGTACGATAGAAAGATACATTAAAAATATTCTTCGATTTTTCAAACATATATGAGGGGATTTCAATATATTACATATACGAGGGGACTTCAAGATAATATTGATCTTATTTTCAATCTTTTTGTCTACTTCATTCTTCATCAACTAATATTTATTTAATAGTTTTTAAGCTTGTTTATTTATTACTTGCTTATTTTTATTTTGGCTCTGAGTAGCCTAGAGTCTGAAACAACATTATCTTCTCTTAGATCCTGGATATCTTAAAAACTTGATTGCTATGTTTCCTTTTTTATTGTTCTTTCTTTTCGATGAAAAGATATATGTGTCAGACATAAAAATAATAATATTTGTTTAAGACAGAAAACAAATTTTTTTTATAAAAACACCAAACTATAGAAATAAAGAGCCCTACGAAATTGGCATGGTCTTCGTTTAATGAAATTAGCTCTCTCTCCTCATTCCTTGAGCCTTGTGAGGACGTGGGGACATACTCAATACAGCTTGTTGTTTTTCATCGATTGCAATCCTGTGCCCTAAGGACGGCTTTATGTAGCGATTTCCCACCAACCTTCTACCTTTCCTTATACTGCCAATTGAAAAAAAAAGTATCTTTAATAGCTATTAATGAAACTGTTTAATTAGCGAATTTTTCCCGTACTTATATCATCATCACCATCATCATCATCATCATCGGGCGCTACAACTCTTCGTGAGCCTTTACCGCGTTTACTATTGCCTTCCATGTTTGTTGGTTCTGTGCCAGTAATTCCCAATGTCGCATTCCCATCATTTCTAGATCTTCTCTGACTGCATCTTTCCACCTTTTTCTAGGCCGCCCTACAGACCTTCTTCCATTTGGCCTTTCTCAGAACACATTGTTTATAAGGCGATTGTCGTTACTGCGTACCACATGTTCTGCCCGTCTAAGTGTATTGGCCTTTATATATCTGACTAGATTTTGTTTTCCGAATAGAACTCGTTATTGTATCTGCCCCTCCATTCGTTTGTCACGCTGTCTCTGCAAGGGCCATATATCATTCGAACAATTTTACGTTCCCATACCAGCAATTTATTTACTTCTCTTTTTGATATCGTCTATATTTCGCGTCCATACGAGACTGTTGGTCCTATTATGGTCTTATATATCCGGATCTTTGCACCTGGTGAAAGAAGTTTTGACTTCATTAAATGTTGCATTGCAAAGAAGGATCTATTTCCTGTCATTATTCTCGTTTCAACTTTTTGCTCTAATTTGTTGTCATTTGTGATTGTTACTTATAGATATTTAAATTCTTTAACCAATTCAAAGTTGTGATCATTTATAGCAATGTTTTGTCTTATTCGCCGTCGTTCTTGTTTTGAGACGACCATTTATTTTGTTTTGTCTTCATTTATTTTTAGACCGAGTTTAATGGAGCTTCTTCAAAGCTCGAGAAGATATCCTTAATTTCTAATGTTGATTGTGCTACTGCGTCTACGTCATCGGCAAAGGCGAGTATGATTTTTGCTCCCCGAGCAGTTATGTCTGGTTTGATTTTTGGATATATTTTTTGCATGACAAAAGACTAAACTGGTATGTATACCTACAGAGAATGCCTGCTAATAGATGGCCAAAAAAGATAGAAAAATGGATTCCGCCCACTAGAAGAAAAGGAGGTAGGCCAAGATGGCGATGGAGAGAAGATGTCGACGATGCCATAACCGCCAGAGATTTAAAAACTGTACTCGCCTAATAAAAAAAGACTCGCCTAATAAATTATTTATATGGTAATTTAATTATAAATATTTTTTGCCCAAATTTGTTTAAAACCCTTATAAATAAATTTAAGAAAATTACAACTTAAAACTTAAGCACAATTAAAGATAAAGAACCTTTACTATTTTTTTTTATAAAAGTTTATAAATTAAGCTTTAAAATGAAACTATATAATGCTCATTCACATACGAAGAAGCCGATTTACGATCGAAAAAACATCGAAAAATACTTATTTTGCACCCATGTTGTACTAATTTGGCTTTGACAACTTTTTGCATGTAAAAAAACCAACAAAAGCCCTAGCAATATAGTATAGAATGGTTAATTTGAGCCCAGACTAATTTACAGGTTTTCAATGAAGATGGTTATCTGAATACCGTAACTCCACGCTCCTTTACTACTTCTACGGCATACTTCTTAAATGTTGGTGAATGTAATTTACATAACTGTAGAAGCTCTTTTTGTGTATTCCATCTCCTACCTTTCTTTTTTTTTGTTACCTTTATTACACAAATTTTAGTCTAGGTATTGTCAGGTAATGGCGTCAATATAAAATCCAACAAATTTACTAATAATAATAGTTTATCAAAAACGTAGATAATGTTTTTAATATTTCAGGAAAGTATTAAATATAGATAATATACTACGTATATACCAGATATAAATTACATATTGAGTTCTCTATTCTGATAAATCATTTAATTAGATAAAAAAGCATAATCATCCCAGTATTAACTTCTTCGGGTACAGTCGGCATAAGTCAAATGCGCGAGGTTGCATTTATTACGCCAAAAAGATAACATTGTATTATTAGTAGTTAACGTGACTACTCTGGTACATTTTACTCTCGAACAATGTATGAGTATGTAATGTTTTTGCTCGTAAAACATCAAAGACTATATTATTTTTATTCACTAGAATAATAAGTATACATGATGTGGTGCGACAAGCTTTGATTAGGAGTAATGGCGGATATAGTAATGTTCAAAACGTAAAATTACGAAGCTATAAGATTTTGATGACAATGAGTTGAAAAGGTAATGTCCTGAATGTGTTACTTCCGGTTAAACTGGGAGTAGAGATTAACTTTGTTATTTTAATAAAAACTAAATTCTTTTCTTTTATTATCGAATTCTACATAAAATTTTAGATAAAATTTGTGCACAATGTCCTATGCCAAGAGTAAAGTATTTTCGCGATATGTATTTTGATTTACAATTTTGAAAAAATCCTATTCCACATGGAATATCGATATCTTCATTAATACCAAGGCTAGCAATCTGTACAATTGTAATTAATAAACAACAAGCGCTGCTCCATCAACCAAATAATTATGTACAATGCATTGATATTATTTCATGCAGGGTGTTTTAAATTTAGGCCGCCAACGTCAGTGGAATAGAGGTTTTCGTATGTTCTCATTACTTCTCTGGATTCGCTGGACATCCCGCGAACATATTGTTGTCTACATCCTCTAGGGATAGTTTTTCTAGACATATTTTTGAGTACCTCTACGAATTTTTCGTAGTTCTCTACTTTTGGTTCAAGGCGTAGTAGTTCAAAATCGCATGTCTGCATACTTTTGCCAGTTTGCCTTTTTGAACCTAAATCTCCTTCTGAATGGAATAGCTTGTTGTCTGACAATTGGAAAGATATTTATACCAATTGGTATATGCTGAGTTTATATAGCGCGACTACTTGACCGCCTCACCATCACCACCTTTCCGTCAGTGCGCTGTGTGATAACCAGCGTGATAGTCGTGAGCAAAAAGGTAAATGTTTACAAATTATATGGGAATAACTGCTCCGTGGGATACTGTGACCCAACCTCACTGATTACGTTTTTTTTTAATAATTAGTTTTTTTATTTTCTGTTGAAAATGGACATGAAACGACCTAATAAAATGGATTCCGATAATCTTAGGTTTAAACACTGGGCTCAAAGTATTCTAGACGCGGATGAGAGTGATTTCAGCGGTAACGATGACTCAGACAATGATTCCGACTATGTCAGCAAACACGAAACGGATTCAGAAATTGTGTGGGAGCCGAAAACCGTGGAACCTCTATTGGATGTTGAAGATAATATCCCGCAAAATGCAGCACCTTCGGTGGGAACTTGGTTAGTGGACTGCAAAATCTCCACCTTCAAATGTAAACGCAAGAAGTTTCAACATTATCACTCATCTTCCTGGGGTTATCGGGCCAGCTAAGTCTCTTGGAAAATTGTGTCTCCAGAAAAGTGCTTGGGAATGTATAATAACAAACGATTTTTTAGGGGAGGTTGTTCTTAAAACAAATAAAAAACCTACAGGGATTAGAATGAAATATAGCTATAGTAATAGAACGGATCTAAAAGATGTAGACATTAGTGAACTGAGAGCGTTTATCGGTTTGTTATTTTACTCAACCATTTTAATGTTTCCACATTCTACCCTTGCCGGATAGTTCACATTTTGACGAAGTAAGTCTAAAACGTTAATCTCAAAAACTTTTTTCATCCATTAACTTCGAGTTTTTTATCGAAGTTAACTAATTTACTTCATCTAAAAAACGTTTTCTTGGCTTATTTCAGATGCCCCTGAAGATGCTATTTTAAGCAAAAGGACTTGGGCTTGATTTAATTAACTTGTGCTCGATAATAGCCTTATTTTCAAAGTTCATTTATTCGAGCATTTAACCTCATTTCATTTATTATTGACTATGGCAGTCCTGGTTGATTTTTACAGAAGACTATTCTGCAAGAGAATGGTCACATTCTTGAACATTTGGTTCGTTAGGCAGTGCATTTTACATCAAGTCACTCCTACTTTTGCCAAGGTTAAAACATCAAGAAACGTACCTGACAAGGAAAGACAGATTTTGGAGAAAAAGATCCTGAAAAGAGAACTTAAGAAGCACTATACAAAACTTCATTATATTAATATAAATCTTAAGATTACTTATACCAAATTTTACAACAATATCCTTGGTTTCTTGTCAATGACTCCTTCAACAACATAGAAGATGAGGTCTCCCGTCTACAATCTACTAAGAAGAGATGTCTCAACAACAAACTAAACCGTTTGATTTTGCAAAAACAATAAAGCAATAACTCAACACTTATGCATAAGTATTCAGATCATCAATTTCATCCTAGAGTCTTAAAACTAAGTAACACCAACTTTTCACAGGAGGAATTGTATTTTTTAGGATTAGGCCTTAAGTTTTCTTGTCAGAATTTTAGGTTAAATGACTCAGTGCTGGGAAGATTTGCAGTGGAGCTGGACACTCTAATAGAAGGTATGACAAACAATGCTGATATTAAACAATATTTGAGAAATTCTTGCATTAGCTTACTTCAACAACAACAATGTAAGTACAAACGTAATTTTCATAGAAATCATCATTCTTTTAAAAAACATAAGGATTTGTTAAAATCAAATAAACAAAAAATCGATAGAGATTCTCTATTCCTTAGCAAAGCTGATAAGGGAAATTGTGTTGTAATTTTAGAACAAACTCAATACATCGAAAAAGTAGAATCTTTTCTGTCAGATAATAATTTTGTAGTTTTGGAAAAAAATCCACTTAACACCTTTATTAATAAAACAAAAGCAATGGTTAAATTGTTTAATGATACTATCTCTAAATATAACAACAGAAAGTTAATTGTATCTAACCTTATAACACCTAGGTTATATGAACTTCCTAAAATTCACAAACACAATTGTCCCATTAGGCCTGTTGTAAGTTTTTGCAACACTCCAGTTTCTATATTGTCAGAGTTTGTTTATAACACAATTCAATCTATTACTAATTTTAAACCTAAGTTCTCCATTACAAATTCTTTAGATCTAATAGAACGTCTAAATAATATCAAAATAGAAGAGAGTTTTTATTTGGTTTCCTTTGATGTTTCCAATTTGTTTACTTCTGTACCAAGAGATGAAACATTACCTTTAGTACACAACCTTTTAAACAATTGCAACATACCGGCTAAAGACAAAGATGCTATCTCAACTATGCTCAAATTCTGTCTTGATCAAGACTTCTTCCAATTTAACCAAAAAATATACAAACAACCGACAGGTTTAGCAATGGGTTCTCCATTATCACCTTTTTTAGCTGATATTTTTTTGGACAGCTTAGAACAGAAATTTGTAAACAACAGCAACAAAATAATTTTTTGGTAAAGGTACGTTGATGATTGTATAGCTCTGATACAAGAATCCCAAGATGATGCTTTTCACATTCTGGAAGATCTTAATAACCTTCATCCTAACAACTCTTTTATTTTGGAACCAGAATCTGTCAATAAGTTGAACTTCTTGGATATGACTATATCTCGCAATAGAGATTCTCTTGAGCACAATATTTACAGAAAGCCCACCCAAACAGATCATGTTATACATGAGATATCTAACCATCCAACCCAAGATAAAATGGCTGCTTTCAATAGTTATATTCACAGATTACTTAAATTTCCACTT
The DNA here is from genome assembly GCA_918026665.1 of Diabrotica balteata. Lineage (NCBI taxonomy): Eukaryota > Metazoa > Arthropoda > Insecta > Coleoptera > Chrysomelidae > Diabrotica > Diabrotica balteata. Next base: position 89,838,528 of record OU898283.1, read on the forward strand.
TCAAATGATAACTTTAATGTAGAACTCAACACTCTCAAACAAATTGCTTTAAATAATGGTTATGATCCCAACATTATCCATAAGCTTCTAAATAGAGCCAAACTCAAAATTACAGAAAAGCGTGCATATTCATCACAAAGTCCTCTCCAACAAAATGCTTCTAACAACATCAACAATTTCTCTTTTACTTATATTAGTAACATTTCTAATAAAATAGCTAAACTTTTTACTTCTGCAGTTGAAAACATCAAAATTTCCTTTAAGTCACACAACACTGTAGGTTCCTTTTTAATTAACACCAAAGACAGGCTGAACACACTTGACAAAAGTGGTATTTACAAATTAAAGTGTGATGATTGTGATGCCTCTTATGTAGGCAGAACCATTAGAAAGCTATCTACTAGAATATCAGAACATTAAAAAAGACCAAACTCTTCAAGTTTTGGTCAACATTTAGAGTCTAGCAAACACAATTTCAACATCAATACTGGGTCATCTATTTTGCATGACATCAGTAGAAAGAAATTTTGGAAACTATTTGGAGTTGGATCTATTGGAAGATTTGGAGATCACAAAGAAAACGAATGGAAACTCTCATTGTCTTAATACTCAAATTAATTTAAACTGTACTAAATTTAAACCTATTTTTAAAAACTTTATTACAGCTTCACCTCTTAGTGGACCCAGCTCGGCTGTCTAGACTTCCTGCACTGAGTTTATACATTAAGAATCTACCAATTTCAAGCTCTGTTCAACATTACTATTGTATTTAACAATTTACACAACTAGCTTGCTCAGATTCAATTGATCCACAGTTAGAGTTGATTTCACTCTTCATACATCTGCATAATCTACATATACTCATTCCACAGTTTTATATTTCAACACCTGTTGGTCAGTTGGTCTTTAGTAATGCTATTATATATTAGTTTTATAGTTCCCCCATTGGCTTGAGGTTTAACTGAACTACTTGAACTATACCCATTTACACACTGCTTTCAATTCTGATTTAATTTTAATATTTCAATTTCATAGTCAATTTTCTTCTCGTTTTGCAGTATTGACAGTGCCTGGTAGACCATTTTATTGTAGTCAACTACCCACTGTCCAATAGATCGTTTGGTCTATTTCTTTCATTCACACTTTATGTATACTTCATTTAGCCGCAAACCTACAACCTTATTATTACAGACGGGTGTGAGTGTGAGATCTGGATTATGCAATCTAGTTTAAATCAAAATATTCTATATGTCATACTTCATCAGCTGATTTTTTCAGTAGTAGTTCTAGTTGGACCTTTGCCCAATGACAACTTATACAGAATTTTAATATTTGCTGATCACATATCCATAACTTTGACTGCCTATCAAAGTTGTCAGATGTCACATGTCACCGTATCATTTCCGCTTAGATCATTATCCCTTAGATACTGACAGAGAATGTAGCGTAGAATCTTAAGTAATTTTAAACTGTTTATCCTCGTTTTAGTGTAGTGTTTTGTACAATTTTATGTTATTTTTAATGTTTCCACATTCTACGCTTGCCGGATAGTTCACATTTTGACGAAGTAAGTTTAAAACGTTAATCTCAAAAACTTTTTTCATCCATTAACTTCGAGTTTTTTATCGAAGTTAACTAATTTACTTCATCTAAAAAACGTTTTCTTGGCTTATTTCAGATGCCCCTGAAGATGCTATTTTAAGCGAAAGTACTTGGGCTTGATTTAATTAACTTGTGCTCGATAATAGCCTTATTTTCAAAGTTCAACCATATTTACATCCAATACGGAAGACTTGAGTTCGATATTAGGTACCGACGGTATTGGTTGAGAAATTTTTAGATGCAACATGCCAGTAAAACGATTCTTAGTACTTTTGACAGCGCTTAGGTTTGATGACGAAACTACGAGGAAAAAACGTTAAAAACCGAAAAACTTGCCCCCATTTCATCAATTTTCAATAAGTTTGTAGACAACATCAAAAAAAATTATTGCATAAGGCAGTATGGTCGTATTAATGCAATACTCATTGGTTTTCGGGAAAGATTTATTTCGCTTGTACATTGTACATACCTCAAAAAAATATATGGCTTAAAGATTATGGCACTAACTCACGCACGAACCTATTACTTTTTGCATGGGTATGTATATACAGGTGCTGGAAGTGATGACCAGATTCGTTCCAAAATTCGTTCTTGGAGGAGAAACATTTGTTAACATCTGTTTTATTAAAAAATGATTATCCTTTATCGTTTATAAATAAGGAATTTTCAACAATCGATCGAATAGAACAGAACAACTTAGAACGAGATCCTACAGCATACACAAGGAATAATATGAGGAAAATAACAATACCGTACATAAAAGGACTATCAGAAAAACTTAAAAGGATAGGAAATAAATTCAACATTTCAACAACATTCAAAACAACAAACACGTTGAGATCTATTTTGTCCAAAACCAAACCTAACAATGAACAAGAAAGGACAAAGAATTGCATTTATAAAATACCTTGTGAATGCGATCAGTTTTATTTAGGTGAATCATCAAGGTCATTAAATGTTAGAATAAGTGAACATCAATCTTATATTAAAAATAAGGAATTTGATAGATCTCAAATCTGTAAACACGCATGGAATAATGAACATAGGGTTCAATGGAATAATTCAAATGTAGTTCTAAAAGAAACGGATGGTAAAAAAAGAAAAATCAAAGAAGCGGCTCTAATTATGCTAAATGAGGCCAATTGTGTCGCAAATTCCTCGGCAGAATGTAGTAGGATCTGGTTACCAATATTGAAACAGGAAGTTATTAATAAGAAAATACCAGTATTAGTAAGTCAGTAACATATAGAGGATACATCATTTATGTTTTTTAAATAACGTAACATATAAAATCAGAATTTTGATGTGTGTTGAAGGTAAACTAAATTCACGAACAAATACTTACAATGTCGGGATAGTATTATGAGGTTTTTTTCCTGGTTTTCCCTCATAATATACTAGGGAATCACTAATAGGAGAATTTTACTGTCATCATGTCATGTGTTTGTCTTTTTAAAGACGAATTACATGCTATGATTTTTTTCTGACGGATATTCTCAAGTTAAAGTTGATTTCATGTAATCGAATGAACTATCTTATAAGTAAAGTCGTCCCAGGAGCGCAACTCAACAATATTGGTAATATCATTTTAAAGTCGTCTACTTTAAAATGCATAATGTATGTCTGAATTGTCAATATAAATGAGTCAGATAAAATTAAATTATTAAAAGAATTTTTCACTATGTAACAAAAAACAAAATTTGTTTAATTTACTGTTTGTATTTTGAGAACGATTTCCGAAGTGGAAATTGAAACGTCAATAAACGTATTTTTATCTTTAATTGTGGCTTATTCCCAGTTTAATAGTAATTAATTTTTAAACTTTAAGTTTAAAGAAATGTTTATATTTTTAAATTTTGCGAATGAAAAATACCTATACGTTTTACAAAAAAACAACTATTTAAAAAACTTTAACGAATCTTAAATAGTCTAATAGTTTATTAGTCTTAAACCACTAAAATATGTAAATAATGATAACCTAAAACTTTTTAAAAAACAGTGTTTTACAAATTTATTTTCATAGGCATTACTAAATAAGTTCTAAAAATAAGTTCACCATAATATGCATACTCGGCATATTATGCTTATCACCCAAAAATGGTATCCTACGGTATCAATTTTATATTTATGTTCAGAAAACTAATGAATCGACAAATACCTAACCTATAAAAATAAGCTCTCCCACGATTTTAACAAATTTATTTTTTCAAATAGTATTTAAACACTCACCTTTTATTTCTGTTAACTGGTCACGTACTAATCTTAATGTATATTTGGCTCTTGTAGACATTTTCACTTTTGTTTTAAAAAATATTACAAAAAATAAAGCAACAATGTCACTCACAACGTATGCTATGACGAACTGCACAAATAGGTATCTTAAAGAAAATCGGGAGGAGGCAACGCATAACACGAGTTACCCGGGCGCACAATTAGGTATGTTAAGTTAAACACTTTAAACACAGAAATTTTTGGCGTTGTCAGTTGCACATTTAGATATTTCAATATGACCACTTTTAGCAACAATTTTTTTTTTCGAACTTATGACATAACTATTAGTGTGTAATTGGATTCTCATGTATAGAATGGGCATATAACTTACCTAGTTGTAGTATTAAAAAGAGCGTCAAAAATTATATTGGTAACGGTCGATAACTCAAAATCGTAAAATTTCGAGTTACCTAGTTGTAGTATTAAAGATTTATAAAAAAGCAGTACTTTCGGTGTCTTCAATGCACTACAGTAATGCAGTAAACGATTAAACAAACAAACCCGAAATTATCGCATTTTATAAACAAACAAAAGTAAGCGTCAATGCATTAGATGAAAAATGTACAGTGTATTATACACATCGTAGAAGTCGAAGATGGTCTTTTACTTGTTTTTATACAATTTTGGATATTTATTTCGTCAATGCGCTTATAATATACTCATCCCTACCTGGAATTTTTTTTTGTTCCTCATTTTTTTGTTACAGGATAATGTTTAGTCTAGTTACAAAATAACTCAGATTTTGTGGCTATTTCTTAGTTTAATTTTTTATGCGTGATAAGTGTTTCAAATATTTGTTAAATTTATGGTATAACAAAATAAACGTCCATCAACGTCCATCGAATCCATCAAAATAAACGTCTTTAAGTTATTGAAGTCACTTTTTTTAAATATACACAAATATCAGTGTCTGATTTTGCAAAATAGATTGGGGTCAGTGTGACCCCCACTCACCATACAGGTAACAAAAAATGGACCACACCAGTTACGGGTTAAAGCATAACAACTTTTAATTATTTTAATATTAGCTGACCCGTCGATCTGCGTAGGGCGGTAAAATTAAAAAGTGTATTGAAGTCCAATAAACTTTTTTTATTTGAGTCTGTAAAGTAACAGAAATCTCTGGGTAATGAAATGAATCCGGTCGAGGAGTCAATAGCGACTTTACCATTTCCAATATCTAACAACTGCTTCGAAAACACAATTAAACTTTGATCTTGTTGCAACACTCGCATGTTATTTGTGAATTGAAACGTCTTTACATGCCGATATAAATTGGAGGCATATACAACGCATGTTAGGCATGCGTTTAGTTCGTCCGCAACAGTTAATTGGAGAATAATTAATAATTAACGAACAGTCTGACAATATAAACATGCCTAACACCACAATTGATTGTCATTGTCACAAATATTTTTATCAGTTTTGTCCAGTCCTTGTTTTGAGCTGCCCCTGTAAAATACCCCTGTAAAATCTTCGCCAGTGCGCTATTTTTGGCGATGTTGCAATCTGTTGTTTTATTAATGTGTATGTCTAATAATAATTTCAAGACTTAATGCAAAATTCGTCAATCTTTTAATAAAGCTGCAGATAATGCAGATGAAGCCAAGATTTTGCTACTACGATCTGATACTTGCCAATAACAATAAAATAAGTAATGTTTTTTCTGTTCATTCCGAAGTATCAAGGAAATAAATTCCACTAGATCCAATGTTCACAGCTTCTATAAAAGTATCGTACGCAATCTTTTGTTGTTGATTAAATTGTAAAGAGTGTTTTTAGAGGTATAGAACTTGGAAATGGAATAAAACAAAGTTTTTTTTTAATTGACACGAAATTGCCATTATTCGAAAGATAAGCTTTTAACATTATAATTTAAATATGAACTTAGATAGATAACTGAAACGACTGACTTTGGAGTAGTCATGAGAAAAATTCGGTTTACCTTTCTAAACTTTCTGTTTGTTGCTTATTTTATCTTGACAAGTCGTCAAGAGGTCAACAAACGTAGTCCTGAGATATTCAAGGTTTTAAATATCTATCGCAGGGGAAAAATCAACACAGTCAACATGAAATGTGATAATAACCTACATAGTCCACAAAATTCGTTATTACTCTCATTCATAGCTGTGTTTATTAGTTGTTGTTTTGACACGTTTATTCAAGCTTTTTTGTTAACTTGAAGAAGTAGTTAGTATTCTTCAGTATTTAACAAAGAGTATTTTGTGAAATTTTTAGTGTTTAAAATGTCTGAGAGTGACAAAAATACATATGATAATCAAGAAAAATCAATGAAAAAGCGTAAAACACATGGTGTCTTCGAGATCTTGCTCAGAAGCTACGATCATTGACCTTTGAAACCGGAGAAAACCAAAGCAAGCATTAAACTTGCTTCTTCTTGAAGTAATTTACTCAACTGTTTGGAAATTTTGGCAAAATTCGGTATAAATCTACGGTAGTAACCTACTAGTCCTAAAAATGATTTTATTTCTTTAGTTGTCTTTAGGGATGGCGGTTTTTGACTAAAACACCGGTTTTCGGTTATACCGGTTTTTTTGCTTACGGTTTAACCTGGCGGTTATAACCAGCCAAAAACCGAAAACCGGTTTTTGCAAAAACCGGTTTTCGGTTTTTTTAATCCAGTATGTTACAAAGTTACATTTACAATGCACTTTAGTTTGCGATACTTCATTCAACTCGATATCAATATGATCAAAATTAGTCTTATCGAAAGAACATGACTATCAATATTATAAATAAAACACAATTTTTAATAAAACCATTTTATTAAATTAATTATTATATTTATTTATTATTTTATTATTATTATATATTTATTGATTTATCATTAAAGATAATATAGCGTAAGATTAAAGTATAAGTAGAATGAAGTAATATTTTAAGTAAAAAAGTATAGGTTAGAAGGTAACAAATATGTTACCTTACCTATTATATGAAATGTATTTAAGATTATCTTAGCCAATATTTTTCATGAAGCCTATTGAGAAAAACTCGTTCATATATATGTTGGTCGGTTAAGCGGCTTCTCTCATCTGACACAATATCATTCAATGATGACACCAGTCTCTCTGATGCCACCGATCTTCCGACCAACGACATGTATTTTTTAGATATAAAAGCTAAGCCTGACATACAGGTTCTGTACTGCTCAAGAATGAAAACGGAACACTTAATTTCGGCAGCAAAGTCTGCTGCAAATATAGAGTCAGTTTATTTGGAAAAGAACTTTGAATCCGTGTGTCCTGAGAACTAGAACTGGAACTACTGTTCAGCAACTCCAGATCGTGTGAAGACCAAAGAGGGTTTAATTTTAAACTCACTTTGGCTTCTTTTTTCTTAAAGGAGCAGAAAGGAGAAAGTTTTCCGATTTCGGTAAGGTACGTCCTTACTTCCGAGCCTAAATTGTATGTGACTGTCTCCGCTATAGACGGATTCATATATAGCTTTTTGAACCTAGGATCCGTGATTGTAGCATGGCAAAGCAGGGGGTTTCGTAAAAGCTTAGTGCCCCTCTCTTGAAGGTTAGTTATAAGCTTTTGGCATAACTTTTGGGATGTATTAAGATTTGGCTTGAGGTTTTTTAAAGATCTTTCGATAATAGACACAAGGGGGATAATAAGACTAGTAATGTACTGGAAACCCGAGATCTCCTTTGTGGCTTCATCAAAAGGTGATAAAATTGTTACAATTTCAGTGATTAGTTTTATATCTGAACCAGAAATCATCCTTGGTGCTTTTTTAATCGAGGGATCTGCCAGTATTGCAGCTATATATGGGGACATTAGTGTAAATCTTTTAAGCCTATGGTAGACAGAATTTCATCTGGTTGGTACGGATTGTAACAAAAGCTTCACTTCAACCTCTGACTTGCCCTCCCGTTCCTGCTCCATCCGTAACCTTTCCATGAAGAGATTGCTGTGCCTAGCTAAAGTGACTATGGCTTTTATTTCGTTTATTACATTTTTTAATGCTACATTGTTTATATCTTCTAGGCAATCTGTGACAACTAAATTTAATATGTGTAAAAAGAAGCAGAGCTCACACTCGCCTCAGAAGCAGATGAAGATGCTTCCTGATCGCCTCTATGTAAAAAAGTTATGATGTCCGCCAGTTTTTTATCCTAAGCAAAAACAAAATTCCCCTATTAATTCTTTTACTTGAATTTTTCTATGAAATGAGCTTACCTTTGGCTTATTTTCCAGATATTTTGGATGTCTATTTTTTAGGTGCTGCCTCAAATTTGTCGTGCCTCCTCCTGGTTTTAATATTTTCAAACAAATAGAGCACTGTGCCTCATATTGCTATGCTTGGAAAACAAATTCCACACAAACGATTTCGACATGGTAAAAATGAAAAATTCGAAACTTGAAGATGAAAAAACAACAGCGTTGTTACTAGATTTATTTAGGCACTCCTAATGTATAACTAGTCTTCAATGTCGTCATGGAAATTACTTGATTACTTGGATCGAAATTACATTTGAGTTGTGTGAATCCGAAAGATTTGTGAATTTCAGTAGTCAGATGTAGAGAACAGTAAACCAAAACCAAAATTATTATAATACTGCTCAACAGAGAGCGCTGAAATAATTCAGGTTCTATTGTCATTGAATATATTATGAGAGTGTAATATGCAATTATTGTATTCAATTAAATGATGCAAATTTAATTTACCCTTTGAAAATATAATCCTCTAAAAATTTCCCATAGGCTTCAAATAGTATTTAAAAAAAAAAATAATATTAAGATAAATATTTTACTTAAAAATAAATTGGATAATGCAATTCATCTTATATTTTTACTACCATCAAAAAAAAAATTATCATGTAAAACTTTTATATAACTTTTAACACGTTTGTATATTTGTTTAATAGGTACATTAAATAATTTAATACTTCCTGTATTGTTTTGAAAACGTAGCGAATTCCTTGGAGATTCGTATTCTTATTCGGTAATTCGATATTCATAGTCAGAATATTATTATTTTTGGTAATCAGAAAAAGCCATTCAACAACTTTCAATGTCAACAGGCAAGTGTGAAAAATATGTAATGTACCAGATCACTTTTTATGTAAATATTATAATTACAAATACCGTTTCAACGAAATATTATAACAACGAAATATTGGAATGCAAAATAATACCTAAATAATACTAATAAAACTAAAAAACCTAATAACCGGTTTTTACTTTAAAAATAAAAAACCGGTTATAACCGGGACAAAAAAACAACCGGTAAAACCGGTTATTGCGAAGTAAAAAAACCGGTTTTCGGAAAAGGTAGAAAAACCGGTAGGTTTTTTCCCATCCTTAGTTGTCTTGGGTTCTGGGAAACTTTTTATGCATGATACCTTGGCAGGATTTGTTTTCACTCCGTGTTCAGTTACGAGGTGTGGTGTCCTAAGTATGCGACTTCTTTTCTTAAGAATTCACATTTATCCGGTTATATCTTTAGATTTGCTTTTCTTAATCTTTTAAATACTTCTGTCAGTCGTGACATATGCTCATGAATGGTGGCTGAAATAGATGATTATGTCGTCCATATATACTAAACATATCTCGTTTTGAATTCCTAAAATGATGTTATCCATTACTCGTTGAAATGTGGAAGGAGCATTCCTTAATCCGAAAGGCATACGAAAAAATTCGTAATGTCTGTTGTCAACTGAAAATGCTGTTTTTTGGTAAGAAGGAAAACGTGATGAGCGACATTCGCTACTTAAAGGGCCAATACGACCACAACTTGTGCATTTGGAAAAATAAGATGCGGTTCTTCTCATCGGTTGGGAAGGTTTTGAATTATTTTGTCTATCTTTATTTGATTTTTATGATGAGAGATGAGATGAGAAAAGTATTATGCAGTAGAGACCTTAGTTTACAACTCAAAATAAGAATATTACGTTCTTATGTGTTTTCGGTGCTGCTGTATGAGGTGGAGGCCTGGACATTAATAAAAGAAGTGAGCGATCGACTGGAAGCATTCGAGATGTGGACCTACCAAAGAATATTAAAAATAAGTTGGGTAGACCAAATAAAAAATGTTGAGGTCCTCAGAAAGATGACAAAGGAAATGGAAATCATGAATGCGATTAAGATAAAAAAGTTACAGTATCTCGGCCACGTTATGAGAGGGGATAAATATGTGTTGCTACAAACCATAATGCAGAGAAAAATACAGGGAAAACGAAGTATTGGAAGAAGACGCATCTCCTGGCTCAACAATCTGAGAAAGTGGTATAATTTCAGTTCTGTCAACTTGTTCAGAGCTGCAATCTCAAAAGTGAAAAAAGCTGTGATGATTACTAACCTCCTTAGAGGAGCTGGTACCTAAAGAAGAAGAAGATTTGATTTTTGTGATTCGAAATACGATAACTGAAGTTCACGTTGGATACGGTTACTGGCTTCAATAAGATCTTTAGGGTTACTGGCCCTAATTATTTATCCTAAGCGGGGTACTAGTCCACTTAAAAGAGTATTCAAAGCCATAGAGTCGATTAACGTGCATTGGGCGGTCTTTTGGTCTTGTATGAGGCCTAATTTTTGGATTGAGGCGTGCATGTTTGCATTTAGAACTTGTAGTCTATTGAAAAAGGTTAAGGGTGATTCATTCGATAACTATCGAAGTCTTTGTAGGTTGTGAATTAAAGAAGTGAGATCTCTACTATGTCCGAAATGAAGGTTTAATAGATTTTTGATGTCAGTATATGAAGTTGGTTTTCTAGAGTTTATTAATTAAGCTGCTTTACCTCTTAGTTTATTTTTAATGTGAATCGTTAATAAAATACGTAGGTCTCCCGAAGACATTTTAATCGCGCAATCACATGCGTCTGTCTCTGTCAAGAGCAAATGAAAATTACCCACCCAGACGAACTCTATTATCGGTCCCAGTGTAGAGTAGAGGCAGACCACGACTGAGATGGAGGGACGGTGTGGACGAGGACGCAAGGAAAATCGGCGCGGCAAATTGGCAACGGTTGGCGATGAACAGAAACGACTGGCGAAATAGACTGGGGAAGCTCAAGGCTCAACTAGAGCTGTAGCACCACTGATGATGATGAATCACATGCGTCTAAGAATGCGGGAAGAGGGATTAGGTCTCCTTCAAACTCAGGAATTATGGAAAATATTTCTGAAAGTTTGTAGGGTTCAATTTCAACTTGGGTTTATGAACGTGTTTCAGGCATTTTGATAATAATATGTAAGTGGAAGTGTAAAACAAAATATACGAATATATGGTAAATATGGTAAAATAAAATAAAATATAGTAAAATCAAGTAAAATATGGTAAAATCAAGTAAAATGTGGTAAAATAAAGTAAAATAAAGTAAAATATAGTAAAATATCGGTAAAAATATAATATGAAATCAATAAAATGCGTAAATAAGAATTATAAAATAATAAAAGTATGTAATAAAAAGGTATTGCCTTATTAGATAATCAACTTGACTGGCTTGACTTTCTGTATAGTCAAGATAATAAATTAAAAATTTTATGATGTATATAGGGTATGTTTGCAAATATTAAAATAGTAAAAACGAGATGATTCAATAACTTACATTAACAGAAACATCGAGTACGTCTTGTTTTCTAACGGGATCTGCTACCAGGAGCTTCACCAGGTGTTCCTTCCGTAGTATCCAGTTGAATGAGGACGGCTCTAGGTTCTTTTTCCGTTGAGCGATAGGGATACGCCGTTGCTAGTGAGTTTCCTTGCTCTAACAACGTTAATCGGATCCTACTGACTGCGCCAACATAAATTCATAAAAAAATTTCATACATAAAAATGAAGCAAACAAAATTATATAATACAAATGTTATTAGTAAGAACCTTAAATGACGAGTGAAACAATAATGTTAAATTCATAGATTTATAATCTATCTACAAAATGTGGTGTCGGCATTTCCCACGAAAGTCCAGCTTTGGTCAGAGTTTGATGTCCGTGCATGGTCAGCTATTTCTATGGGAACGCTTGCTGAAAGGATGATGAAATAAGAACTGATATTTCAATACCAAAGGGTCAGTAACCCTTGAGTGGTTCAATGTGACTATTTTCACATATAACATATATTATTTCCATCTTCCTAATTTTTGTTTTGTCTCCACTAAAATGTTTCCTTGTTTGTCCTACAGTATGCTTAAGGTTTTTTGTTTTGCTACCCCAGCTAATTCTTTAACTTTCTTCTATCCTAGACTATAAATGATAATAATTTTAATAAAACTAAATTAACCGTCTTTTAGATTATATATTAAATTAAATAGGTTAACATTTTTTGATAATAAATAAATCCTTTTACATTAACACCAACTTCATGGCTTTTATACCGAACTACCTGATTGTTACTCATGTAATTTTTTCTGTTTTAATTGATTGATAAATAATCTAAATGCTAATTAAAAATCGTTCAATGTTATATTTCTAGTTACCATAATAGTTACTGTATTTTTTAATCGGGCCACACAGTAAGGGATTAATCAGATTTTGTTAACGGAAACCTACGTAACAATTTACATTTTACAGGAGCGCGATAGCAATGACGGGGTTGTATGTCAATGTTAGCGACTGTTGCGATAAAAATATTTAATTAGTCTATCGATTTATGCCATTATTGTGTAAAATACAAAATCATACTGAAGTTCTGATGTTTGCTTAAAACTAATTGATAATATTAATTTATAAAAATTTAGACTCATTTGTAAAAAAGACTCACTGAAAAATATAATCTGAAAACTGCCTGAGTGTTCAAGTGAAATAATCGATTTATTCGTGATTTTATATTACAATATAATATATCTTCTCTTTGAGTTCCATGACCGTTATCGATCGTTGGATATCATGTTGGCTACCATATTCGCTATCGTGACTTTATTGACAGCAGCTCTAAATAACGATGTATTTGATTTTCCATACCATTGAATTAGATTTTTCAGCCATAATGTTCTTGTTCTACCAGGACCACGATTACCTTGGATCTTTCCCTGAATAATCAGATGTAAAAAATCATATTTTTCAGGGTGTCTCATAATGTGGCCGAAGTATTCCAGCTTGAGTTTCTTTATTATATTAACCAGTTGTGTTGTTTGGTTCAGCCGTCTAGGGAACTACTCATTTCTAACTCTGTCGACCCAGCTTATTTTTAGTAGTCGTCTGTATACCCACATCTCAAAGGCTATCAACTGTTTAGGGATAGCCTCAGTTAGAGTCCACGTTTTCACTCTGTACAGCAGGACAGGAAAGATGTAGCAAGATGTGATTCGAACTCTAAGGTCAATGCGAAGATCGTGACTGCAAAGCACTTTTCTCATTTTTACAAAGGCAGCTCGGGCTTGTTCTATTCGGCTTTTAACTTCAGCTCTCATTGATATTACTGCCGATATACACGAGTTTCTCTACTCTGTCCAGTGTGGCATCTCCAACTTTTATACTATACCGTCATCCTGTATATAATTTTGTTTGCTAACTATCCTATATTTAGTTTTCTTAACGTTGAGTGTTAATCCATACTGATCACAAGTCTGTTTTATTTTGTTCATTAGATTTTAAAGGTCTTCTCCGCAATTAGCAAGCACTATGGTATCGCCGGCATATCTAATATTGTTGACGGTTACTCCATTCACAATAATACCTTCGGTTGTCTCCATTAAAGCTTTCTTAAATATTTCCTCCGAATATAAGTTAAAAAGTAAGGGCGACAATATACAGCCTTGTCTCGCTCCTCTTTTTATATTTATTTTATCCGACAGTTCTTGTTTAACCTTTATTCTTGCCACTTGATGCCAGTATAGATTTGTAATTATTCGTAGATCTTTATCGTCCAATATAACTGTTTCCAATATTTCTAGCATTTTGTTATGTCGTACTTTGTCAAAAACCTTTTCAAAATCAATTGCACAAATGTACACATTTTGATATATATCTCTGCATCTCTGTACTAGCACCTGTATAGTAAACAAGGCTTCTCTTGTACCTAAGGTAGTCCTAAACCCAAATTGAGTATTGCTAATTCTGTCCTCTAACAGCGTGTAAATTCTGCTATGTATTACTCGCAGGAATATCTTCAAAACGTGACTCATCAGACTTATTGTCCGATAATCACCGCATGTCTTTGGACAATATTTCTTAGGTATTGTGACAAGTGTTGACTTTAACCAATCAGTTGGTAATATCCCAGTGTCATAAATTCTGTTAAAGAGATTACACAGAGCTTTAATTACATTTTCTCCCAAAAACATTAGTATTTCAGCCATTCATTGGGGCCAAGTGCTTTTCCATTTTTTGCCATTTGTATTGAACGTGTAACCTCACTTTCTGTTATAGATGGACCTGATGTAGGAATCGGTGTATAGTGTTCTACTCTCTCATCTTTAAATAATTCAGAAATTTAGTTTTCCATTCTTTTAACTGTTCATTAATGTCTAATATTCTGTGTCCGTTTCTGTCTTCTAAATTTTGGAATACTTGTTTTCGTTTGTTTCCAGCAACCTCTTTTAATTTCTTGTGCAGATGAAATATATCGTGTTTCTTTTCATATTGTTTAATTTCATTACATTCTTTACTAGGAAATTGTATTTTCGCGTGTCTTGTCTTCTGCCTGATTATTGCGTAAATCCTCTTGTATTCGTTTTTATCTTTATTTCTGACTTCTCTTCTTTGATTCATAAGTCTCAGTATTTCTTCTGTCATCCACCCTTGTTTTTTTCTTGCTTTTAGCGCACTCAATTTTGTTTCTTGAACAGTCTTTAAGATGTCTTTAATTCTCGTCCAGTTTTCCTCAGTACTTTCCTCTTTGCTTGATGTTAACTTCATTTTTTGTTCTACTATACTAGTTATTTTTTATGTTACATTATCACTTAACATCTTCTCCCTATCAATAGTAACTGTTTGGTTATTCGTCTTTGCAACTCTTTTTAATCTCAGTCTTATTTTTCCTACTAAAATATTGTGATCTGTTGGTACATCTGCCCCTCGATAATATGTTTTTACTGCTAATACTGAATTTCTGTATCTCTTATCTATACATATTATTATATGAAGTTTATTTGGTGTAACTCATTCAGGTGTATCTGCTGGTGATTTTCAGGTGTAAAGACGACGTTTTGGAAGTTTGAAAATTGTGTTTGTTATTACTAATTGTTGCTTTACGTTAAAAGATGACAACATATCTCCTCTTTCATTTCGTATTTCCAGACCATATTTTTATATGATATCGTCCTGTTAAATCATTATAGAATTTTTCAATTTCTTCTTGTTCATAGTCTTGTGTGGGTGCATATACTTGTAATATGTTCTCATTGATTGTTGTTGATTGTATTTGTATCATCAGTATCCTGTCTGAAAGTAGGACGACGTTTTTAACAGCTTTATCTATTTCCTTCGACACAATTATTGCTACACCATTTTTGTGTTTTGAGCTGTCTTCTCCCGAATAGTATATATACAATGTGATCATCAACAGTTACTTTTTTAGACCTTGGCCATCTCATTTCACTTAAAACAAGGATACCTATATTTAGACGCTTCATTTCTTTAATGGTGTTGTGAATTTTTCCTGGTTCGTACATGCTTCTTACATTCCATGTACCTATTTTTCTTTCTTTAGAAAATGTGTTCATGTTTCTAGCTGATCGGGAGATTTTTAGCTGCCCTGCTCCATTTAAGGAGCGCCCGTACTTGGGGCTGTTGTATTTATCAGCAATTTCCAAACAATATACATAGTTTATTTGTAATCCTATATTTTTAGCCTGCTTTTTGCTGTTAAACGTTAAATTTTGAAAGGTTTTTTTTAGATTAAATCACGAAAATAGTAATCATCATATAGCAAAAAACAAATCTTATGAAATGTAACTAACGTACAAACGTCAAAGTGAATAGCCAATGGCAGTACTTTATTTCTGATGAATACGTGATTTTCGTGAGGAATATTTTGAATTATCCCATATTTGCACAACTTTTTATAATGTTTTAACAAAATGTTTTTAACTTTTTTTTTTATTTTAAATGCATATTTACAATCTACTTACAAACAGTACATTGAGGAATTAGTACATAATATGATAACAAATTGACTTGATTTGGGTACCGTCCAGAGACAGTTCTCCATTTTCACCTATGTAACAAGGTCTTCTGGCCAAATCCTATTTAGTCTTCCTTCATTGGTGGCTGATATAATTCACTGATAATTTGGCTGTAGTGCAATGAATTAAGAATTTTGGCCTTGTTGGCTTAAAGTGATAGGACATCTTTTACGGTTGGTACTCCTAGGTAGTGTTGGCTAGTGAGTCGATGTTTCGAAGCAATGAGTTGAGTCACAGAACTGTTTCAATGTTTCGGTACATTAAACGTTCACTGTTTCGAAACATCGAGTCAGTACGTGTCACATCGTGTCGACTCCAAAAATCACGTCGACTCTCTCGTTGTTCGGTATTCGGTACATACTGTGTTGCCATCTGTGTTGCTGTGTTGTTCGTCGTAAATCTTTACTGTTTCGAAACATCGAGTCAGTACGTGTCATCATGTCGACTCCAAAAATCACGTCGACTCTCTCGTTGTTCGGTATTCGGTACATACTGTGTTGCCATCTGTGTTGCTGTGTTGTTCGTCGTAAATCTTTACTGTTTCGAAACATCGAGTCAGTACGTGTCATCATGTCGACTCCAAAAATCACGTCGACTCTCTCGTTGTTCGGTATTCGGTACATACTGTGTTGCCATCTGTGTTGCTGTGTTGTTCGTCGTAAATCTTTACTGTTTCGAAACATCGAGTCAGTACGTGTCATCATGTCGACTCCAAAAATCACGTCGACTGTCTCGTTGTTTGGTATATACTGTGTTGCTGTGCTGTTCGTCGTAAATCAATTGTGTTGGCAGTCGGAAAAATTTTAAAACTTAAAGAACAAGTGGCTAACTGCTGACTGATTTTAATTTTGAAACGATCACAGTTGTTTTAAGTTGATGTAAATGTTAAGTTGATTTTAACTATAAAAATGTTAAAAATTTCTATATTCCAGTCTGTAATAATGAAATGTCATTTTTTCAAAGTATTTAATGTAAATAACGCCACGTAGCACGTACCTATTTTCGTTCTGGTAATGATAAGTATTCATTTAAAAATGGTAATAAAGATCTATACCACCGAGAAAAAAATCTAATTAAATAAAACCAGACTAAACATATTTAACCTACACCTAAGACCTAAAACAATAAATTTGTGCTTAACAAGCTCAAATCCCTAATTGTTCAAAAATCCTCACAATGCTTTAACAATCACATTGCTGTCACATGCCTTACAGAAAATGAATCGGCAGTCTGCACGAAATATATCTTTGCAACCGAAAATGAGTTGTTATGATATGAAGTTACTGTATCGGGTAGAATGTGTCAATTGTTTCAATGTTTCGAATCATTGTTTCGAAACATCACAGTGAGTTAATTCAAATGATTCGAAACATTAAAATGAGTCATTTCGCCCATCACTACTCCTAGGTCATTGTGGATGGTTGCAGTGCTTACATACCAAGGGTTGTTAGTTATCATTCGCAGTGTTTTTGATTGAAAGGTCTGCAAACATTTTGTGTTTGAAAGACTTGCTACTTTCCCAGAGTTCTACGCCGTAAGTTTTTATTGGTTTTAGTACGACTTGTAAAGCAGTATTTTGTTTACCAATGACAGTTGTGACCTTCTGCCAAGTAACCAATTCATTTGTTTTAACTTAATATTTAGCTGAGTTTTTTGGCGTAAACGTGCTCTCAGGTGAGCTTTCGGTCTAGAAGCAACCCAAGACATTTCACAACGTCCCTAGAAGAAATGCAGGCATTGTTTAGACCAACTTGTGGACAGATACATCTTCTTGTTGTAAATGTGTTTTAGGCTGATTTTTAGTTATTGACTTGAATTTTCCATTATATCAACCAATTCTCTAATGTATGCCAGTAATTTTGTAGCTTTTGTAAAAACGGCTGTATTATTGGCAAAAGTCTCCAGTGTGACTTTATTTGTAATAGGTATGATAGCAGTCAAAATTAGGTACAGGAAGGAACCGAAAACACTTCCCTAAGGAACTCCGGATTGGATTGAGTGATAGGTTGAGAAATCATGGACGGACATGGTATTTTAGTGGTTACGGTCGCGGATCTTTCTAGTTTCCTAGACCAGTTGACGATTATCTTTAGTATGATAAGGTTCCATTGTGTATATACAAAAATAAGTAATTAAAAATAAACAAAGCAAAAGGCAAAGTTTAGGCATAATTTAATACCAGATGAAATGTCCTTTTAAATACGTGAGAACATACAATCGTTTGATGCAAAGGAAGTCCATTATGCTAATATATTAAAAAATTATTTACCTGCTACTTTGGATGTCAAACAAATGCATAAAATGGTTATCGAAACTTTTTCGGAACCTAAAGTGAAATACAGTTCTTATTTGAAGTATTTTCATGAAAAAATTTACTCTTTTGGTCGTCCTCAAATTGATGTATGTTCTGCTTGTGAAGAACTTGGCTAGAAAGTTAAAAGTACCACTCTCAACGACATTGCAAAACGAATTGCTGTTGCAGAACTATTAGTTCACAAAAATGGGGCTAAGAAATTTTATAAAAAACTAGAGCAGATTAAAAAACTTTCGTCAGAGACGGACGAGATACTAGGAATCTCCATGGATTATATGCAAAATTTAACTATACCTGACATACCTGTACAGGAAATTTTTCATTATTAGCAGTTATGGGTTTTTTAATTCAGTATACAATACTCAAAAACAGGTTAAGCTAAATTTTTTTTCCTATCACGAGGGCGAGGCCCACAAAGGACCCAATGAAGTGTGCACCTTCTGGAAAAATTATTTTGAAAATGAGGTTTCTGAAAATGTAGAAAAAGTCCATATATTTTCAGATGGTTGGGCAAGCCAAAATAAGGACCAGACACTAATAAGATTCCTTCTAGCTCTTACCTCGCCAGGAAAATTTAATCACATTTTTTATTATTTTCCTATCAGAGGCCACTCATTCCATACGAATTGATAAAAAAATCGTTAAGAAAATCTCTTTTTTTCTATAGAACTGGTAAAGAATGAAACAATTTTGGAATTCAAAATGGTGACCCATGCATTATAAGAAAACCGTACTTTTTATTGACTCCTATGGGAAAATACCAAACATAAGAAAACAACTTTTCAAATTTCTCAATATAATGCGTTCGAACATGACAACAAAAAACCGGGAATTAATTAAGTACGTCCATTTATCGATGGGCTTATGTTTCATGAATTTTCCTTGGAAAAACCAGTTGGAGTTTGTCCTAGTTTGCCAACAGAGTCAGCTTTACACAGAAAAAATCCGTATTAATTTGAAAAAAAAATGGACAACATCAAGAAACTTATACAATATGTGCCAGAAGATAAAATGTTTTTTTATAATGAGCTGATTTTATAGCCGATCACTAATAGTGATGAACGCTCAGAGGAAGATTACTAAAAGACTATTTCTTAACTTTCAATATGTTTTCAAAAAACTAAATTATTTTTTACAGTGTACCTATGTCTTTTTTATATTGGATTTGTTAATGAGACTTCGTCATGCATCACATTTTGAAACTTCGAAAAGAGAATGATATCTTCATTAATACGAAAATTAAACATTTTTTCCTTTCCTGTAAAATTAAAATTTCTGGAGTTGTGGCCTTTTCGAAATAACCGATTCAATTATTATGTGTTTTATTTACATTTCTTCTGTTTCTGTTTTTTATTAGGTCTCTATAAACAGCGCAACCTCCTTAATTAACTGGATGGCTACTATTACATAAAGTGCAAGCTGCAGGAATATTTGCAGGTTGCAGGTTAAGTACATGTTTTTGTATCATGGGGACCACCGCATTTTACGCAATTGTATGCCGTTAAGCAATATGATTTGAAATGCCCATGATCCTGGCATCTGATACACTGAATTATATTGGTCTTTTGTGTTGTAGCCTCTACGTTAATTTTTGACGTAAAAGTAAAAACCATCGACGTTTTAAAAATTTTCATGTTGATAAACACTAAGTCGAGTGGTGCTAAACCAAGAACGCCTGGATGGTGAACAAGAAATGATATGGTGACACATTGGCTGCACAAATTTGACAGAAAAATACAACGTCAAACAAGAAAAATTTTTTTGTTCGTAGATAATGCAACATCCCATCCGGATATTTAGTTATCTAACATATCGAGAATATTTTTGCCATCTAATACTGCAACATATTGTCAACCAGTAGACCAAGGAATAATTAAAAACTTGAAATTCCTGTATAGAAAGTTTTTGATAAGAAAAATGGTATCATCTATGTAATGTTCTTTATCAACGGCAGGACTGAAGAAATCAATAACGATTGCTAACGCCTCAATTTAGATTGTGGCAGTATGGAGAGACGTTTTACCCAAAACAATCAAAAAGTATATTATTGGATGCGGTCTTAAAAATCGATAGTAATGGAGAAGAAATTCTAGAAAACCTGGAGGTACAAGACCTGAAAGATGATTTTCCATTGTCAACCCCTTGCGAAAGTCATGAAGTTAAAAATTTTTTTAACTACCTATAGATTGATTCAGCCCTACTGATGGAAAATCCTGAAGTTTACTGAGTTAACTTTTGTTAGTGATTTTAAAGAAAATAAACAGGTGTTCAATGTTTCCAAAAATGAGAGTTACGATGAACTAGAACTTTGATGATTTGAAAATTTATAAATTGATGATTTTTAAGAAGTAATACCTACCTTTTTTATATTAGCATTTTACTTGTTTTATTTGTGTATATTTCAATTGATTAAGCGATAACTCTATACAACGACCAACTCTACACAACGGACAAATATTTTCCCGTTCGTGTCCGTTATGTAGAAGTTTCACTGTGCACGTCATTTTAATGGAAATTATGCATCGAAAATTGCTCCAAATGCACGTAGCAGTTGGTGTGATATTATACAAACATAAATTAAGGTATTAAAAATAAAGAAATTAATAAGGTGTGAATTTATTTATATGTGCGATCTGATGACGATGACAAACGGTCAATTATTTTTGTCTTGTCGTTTATTTTTGTTGGACGTGAGTGTATTTATTTTAATATGTTATGCAGTTCGTTTGTAGTTTAGTAGCTGCACAATGAGATACACTTAATAATAATGTTTAAAATTAGTTAATAAAATATTATTTGTCTCTACTGAAACATGTATATACCGATTTTCGGAGTTAAAAAAAGAAAACAAACTTAATTATTATACAAGGTACATACAACATTTTGTTTGATTTAAATACACATACACATACGTTTGATACAATAGGTTGAATATAATTAAAAAATTAAAATAAAATAAATTTATTTTACAAAATGTAACAAAATGGCAATTGGAGAAAGAAGTTTGTTTTCGAATCAAACATATTATGTTCTTAATAACCAAAATAAAAAAGTCTAGGTTAAAAATATCCATTTTATTTTAAATCTTCTTCTTCTTAGAGTGCCATATCCCTACGGAACGTCGGCGACTACCATGCTTATAATATTGTTATACTGATCTCGGTCTTGCGCTACGTGTAGCAATTGGTCCGCTGTCAAACCTGTCCACTGCCGCAAATTCCTCAACCAAGAGAGTTTCTTCCGTCCTATCCATTTCTTTCCTTCGATTTTACCGTTGAGAATTAGCCGAAGGAACTCATATCTTGGTCCTCTGATTATATGTCCAAGATATTCTAGTTTACGCCTCTTAATAATATTTAATAGAGTTCGTTGATGTCCCATTCTTCGAAGAACTTCTTCGTTTCTGGTTCTGCTAGTCCATGGAATTTTTAGTATCCTTCGATACAACCACATCTCAAACGCCTCGATTTTATTCATGATATCGGCGTTTAAAGTCCAAGTTTCACATCCATACAAAAGTACAGACCACACGTAACATCTTGTAAACTTTTCACGGATTTCCAAATTTAATGAGTTATTGGATAATAGAGGCTTGAATTTTTGAAATGAGTTTCTTGCCTGTTCAATTCTACATCGAATTTCGAAGGATGGATCTAGATTTTGGGTAATCCAACATCCAAGGTATTTGAATCTCTGAACTCTCTGCAGCGGTTGTTGGTTTAATATCAGTTGGGTTGCGCCGATATCCACTTTACTGGTCACCATGTATTTAGTTTTATCGATATTTATCGACAGTCCCCAATTTGTGCATTCCATGTCAACTCTATTGATTAGCTCCTGCAGATCGTCGATGTTTTCAGCTAGAATCACAGTATCGTCGGCGTACCGTATATTGTTAATTATTTCTCCTCCTATGATAATTCCTTTTTGATCTTTTAAAGCTTCCCTAAATAGATTCTCAGAATACACGTTAAAGAGGGTGGGAGATAGTATACAGCCTTGTCTTACGCCTCGTTCAATACTGATTGGCTTTGATTCTCTGTTGTTGGTATTAATAATGGCTGTTTGGTTCCAGTAAAGTTTGGCAATAAGTTTGATGTCTTTCTCATCTAGTTGGATGCTCTGCAAGGCGGTAATTAGTCTGGTATGCTGAACGCGATCAAATGCCTTTTCAAAATCAATGAAGCACATATATACGGGTTTTCTTACCTCCCAACATCGTTGAAGGAGTGTTTGCATAGAAAATAGTGCTTCTCTAGTTCCAAGGCATCTCCGGAACCCGAACTGCTCTTGACTAATTATTTCTTCGCACTTGTTGTTAATTCGGTTTAGAAGAATATGCAACAGTATTTTAACGGCATGGCTCATTAAACTAATGAGTCTACAATCGCTACATTTCTTAACGTTTGGTTTCTTAGGTAGAGGAATAAAGATCGATTTTAACCAGTCCGATGGAATTTCACTGGTATCATATATTTGATTGAAAAGTACAGTGAGTTCTTTTATATTGTCATTTGAGAGTAATTTTAGCCATTCGCTGTATATTTGATCTGGTCCACTGGCTTTGTTGTTTTTGGCTTGGTGTATGGCTTTTTCCACTTCAGCTTTTAAGATTGATGGTCCTGTATTTGCACTTAAGTTAGGTAGTGATCCTCGATCATCCTTAAATAATGCTTTAATGTAGTTTTCCCATTCCTCCATTACTTCGTCTTCTAGGGATAGTGCATGACCTTCATTATTCGTTAATGTTATGGGTGTATTTCTTTTGTGTACTGTAACTTCTTTTATTTTCTTATGTGTGTTAAATTCGTCATGTTTTCGTTGCAATTCTTCTAGTTCCTCACATTTTGCTCGCATCCATAACTCTTTGGCTTCCCTGATTTTTCTTCGAATCAGATTATGCTTTCGTTTATACTCTGAGTTATTTCTATTTTTAAGCTGTCTTCTTTCGTCCATCATTTCGATTATTTCATCTTTCATCCACGCTTGCTTTTTATAATGGGTGACAGTTCCACTTTGCGTTGCTGTATCGATGATACCATTCTTTATGTTATCCCATCTTTCTTCGACTGTTGGTACATTGTATACTTGTGTGATGTTGTCTCGAATTTTTTCGTTCATTGTCTGTTCAAAGTGATGTTTAAATTCTTCTTCTTTTAGTTTTTGTCTATCGTATTTCTTTGTAATGGAAGGCTTTTTGATTGTCTTTAATTTTAGGTTGATTCTAGATGCCAGTAAATTGTGATCGGTGGCTGCGTCGGCACTTGGATATGTCTTAGTACATTTACATGAGTTTCGAAATCTATTGTTAATCATGATATAATCTATTTGGTTACGCATTACACTACCATGGCCATCTCTCGGTGATATCCATGTATAGAGACGTCTTTTTGGTTGTTTAAAACATGTGTTGGTGATAACAAAGTTTTCCTCTTGGCAGAACTCCACCAATCTATCACCTCTTTCGTTTCTTTCCCCAAGACCGAATCCTCCAGTAATTCCGGGAGTTATGTCTTCTCCTACTTTAGCGTTGAAGTCTCCCATTATTACACAAATTTCGTGTTTTTTTGTGTTATTTAGTGCTTGCTTTAATACATGGTAAAATTCATTAATTTTGTTGTCTGTACTGTTACTTGTAGGAGCGTATACTTGTATTAAGTTTATATTAATCTTACTTTTAATAGTTATCATCATTATTCGCTCTGAAAGAGGAACAAATTTGTCAACCAGGTTTTTAAGTCGTTCCTCAAGAATTATAGCAACACCATTTTCATGAACATCATCCGTTTTTCCGGAGTAATAAGTAATATAACCTCCACTTTTTACAGTTCCCGATCCGGTCCATCTAGCTTCGCTAATTCCAAGGACTTGCAGGCCCAGACGTTTCATTTCGAGTTGTACATTTTTTAGCTTTCCTGATTGATATAAAGTTCTAACATTCCACGTAGCAATATGTTTTATTAATGATCTATTTTTATTTTTCCCTCCGGAGATTCTTAGCACCCCTGTCCCATTAAAGGGACGCCGGAGACTCGGGGCCGTAGTATGATTTGTATTTGTCATGGAGCTTTTCTTGGGAGATTTAGTGCAGTAGTTTTCCATTGCTTTCTGCACCGCAGTATCACAGCCAGTTAAATCATTATGGGATTGCCGCCTGTGGGTGTCTGTCGTCAAACCTGCTAGATGTCGTTCTAACAGCCTTGATTCAGTAATGGCATCACTGCTGCCTAATGCCATGCCCTCAGTTGATCCGCGGGTACTTATTTGGCTAAGCCTTATTTGTACCTGCCCTGCATATCTGCAGGAATATTCCTATCAGCCATTGGGACGCGCCGTGTCGGGGTTGAGGACAACCCCCGCCCAGTCTGTCTTACGCAAAGTATTGAGAGGCTCCTACTCAATTCAAAGTCCCTCCTCTACGCAAGCTGAGACCGGCACGGATTGTTAAATCTATTTAATATTAAATTATGATAAATAACATCACAATTAATATGTGGTGAAAGTACCATTATTGTCAATACAACTTTGCACAGTCATACAATCTTCTGTACACAGATAGCATCAATCCCATCATGTTATATTCAACAAGCTTCTCATGCCCGTTTAATTGATTCCTGTAGTTTAATTATATTCCGTGGCCTAAGGTTTCTTTAATTTAATTTCTTTCTTAACTCTGCCCGCACATTTTCGATGGGGTTAAGAACTGAACACGGAGAAGGCCACAAAAGAACAATAACATGAGTTTCTTCCAACCATTCTCGAACAATTATACTCGTAAAAGCGCCGGGTAATTTGTTATGTTGTAAGATGAAGTTGGTATTGGGGAATTTCTAGATAGCTGATGGCAAAATTACGTATTCAAGAATATGTCTGTTCACCTATCTGCTGTTTACTGTCTACCGAATAAAACAATTAAAAGCTGATTATTTTACTGAAGATGCTCGGAGACCGTATCATTACTGCTGGAGATTATAATGCCAAAGATCATAAATGGAGTTCCAGAATCATAACGTTACGTGGACGAGAATTATTAAAAAGTATTAATGAGAATCATTTAATTCCTTTCTCTACTAGAGAGCATACGTATTGGCCCACCGATCGACAAAAATTAAGATCTTACTGATTTCGCGATCTATAGTAAAACGAATATCACATACCTATCTCCAAATTTCTCCTTCACCTAAAACTGACATAGATAAAGCATAGACTTTTGCAAATCATCTGTGTGAGGTATTTCAACCGCATCAGAGGAAAGCCTTAGTTGAAGAAAATAATCAGAGATGGCTTAAATGGCTCCATATAATAAATCTATTAAGAAATCTGAAATCAAAGAAATAATTGATAATCTGGAAATTAAAAAGTCACCTGGATATGACTTCATATCTACTTAAGTAGTAGTACTAAAAAATCTACCTAACGACGGCGTAAGTTTAACTACTTACATATTTAATTCAATATTAAAAACAGGTTATTCTCCACTCCAATGGAAAGTTGTTCAAATTATTCTTATTCCAAAACCTAATAATCACACGAAAGAAAAACATTTGGGTTTAAAAAACAACATGGTACTATCGAGCAAATTAATAGGGTGGTAAAGACTATCAAAAATTCGCTCCAATAAAAAAATTACTGTACTGCTGCATTTCTAGATGTCTTTTAAGCAGTCGACAAAATTTGGCATGTAGGTCTTATCTCTAAAATTAAATTTATATTTCCTTATCCCATAAGCTCACTTTTAAGATACTACCTTACCAATAGATTCTTTCAAGTCAAAAGAGGTGGAGAAATCACTAACCTGTTTTCAATTTGTTCCGGAGTTCCACAAGGAAGCATACTAGGACCCACCCTGTATTTAATATACACATCAGATCTCTCAACCACGACCAATACAACAATCGCTACATATGCCGATGACACAGTCATCATGGCTTTAAATTCTACAGCAACTGAAGCATCCCAGTTATTACAAAATTACAAAACCACCTACTTAATCTAGAGAGCTGGCTTAAACTGTAGCGAGTCCAAGTTAACAGTTTAAAATCAACACAAATAACGTTTACTTTAAATAAGGTGTCGCGCCACCAGTTTCTATAAACAACACTCCACTACCAGTTAATGCCGTCGTTAAAGACTTGGAAATTGATTTGGATAGCAAACTTAATTAG
Source organism: Diabrotica balteata (assembly GCA_918026665.1). Classification (NCBI taxonomy): domain Eukaryota; kingdom Metazoa; phylum Arthropoda; class Insecta; order Coleoptera; family Chrysomelidae; genus Diabrotica; species Diabrotica balteata. The sequence continues at coordinate 89,864,973 of OU898283.1, forward strand.
GGTATCCACATTTTAAAGAAACGCCTTCAACCCAGCTTAATCTACAAGAAAATGTATTGGTACATGAGTCGAAAATTAAATCTTAGCCTGCAGAACAAACTTCTGATATATACATGTATTTTAAAACCGGTATGGCAATATACAACACACATCTAGGGTGCAGGAAATAATACCAACATACAAAAACTTCAACGATTCCAATCGCGAGTACTGCGCCAGATCTGCAATACCCCTTGGTACATTACGAACCACAGATTACACCACGTTTTACAGTTACCAACAGTTAGCGAAGCAATATCTGCCGTAAACTCTGTATACAAGACCAGACTATGCAGCTATCCAAACCCACTGGCCACAGAACTGCTCAACATTTCACACGAAAGAAGATATTAAAACGACCGGACGCCTCGGACCTCTAGTAAATATGGAGAAACAGAGCATAGTGTCATAGTGCGGTGAAATAACAAGTGTTTATTCTGGTGTTTTCTAAATCTTTTCTTGATTTATTTTTTTTCCATTTTTTTAAGTCTTGTAATACTTATATGTGTGTCAGTGATGTTTATCTGTTTTAAACTTTGTTTGTTAAGTTGAGGTTTAAATTAATTATTGTTATATCATATATTATATTTATATTCTGTCTTACTACTGGCGGCTTCACACTATGTTATTGTACATAAATTGTATAGTGCTTATTATTTGTAATGAGACAGATTGCAATAAACGTTGGATGTTAAATAAAAAAAAAAAGAATAAGTTTGTAATATAATCCTATTAATTTTTCTTCTGTATGCTTTTCGCTAGCTTTTCGAGCTGTGAATCTTTCTCAGAGAATCGACTAACATCTCATCTATAGAGCTATAGAGTTCTATAGAGTTAAAATAATCCCATTTGTATTTGAGTTTTCATCTGCACGTATAGCTCACGTTTAAATCTGCAACATACATCGAATTTTCGATATTTTATGTTTTCTAGTAGATGTGACTTCTTCTTCTTCTTACGGTGCCTTATCCTTAAGAACGTTGGCCATTACATTTGCCCATTTAATCTTATTTGTAGCAGCTCTGAATAGTTCTATGGAGGTCATGTTCGTCCATTGCCGTAGGTTTTTAAGCCAAGAGTTGCGTCTTCTTCCTGGTCCTCTTTTGCTATTGACTTTGCCTTCGATTATAGCTGGGAGCAGTTCATACTTTTGATTTCTTATGATGTGATCAAAATATTGCGTTTTCCGTTCTTTTATTATAAGCATGAGCTCTCTTTCCTTATTCATCCTCCGCAAGACTTCCGCATTTGTCGTATGGCTCATGTAGGATATTCTGAGCATTTTACGGTAACACCAGAGTTCGAATGCTTTGATTCTTTTTTGTGTTGCTTCTGTCATTGTCCAGGCTATAACACCATAGAGCAAGGTGGAGGTAACATAGCACTTAAGTATTCTAGTTCTCAATGAGATGTCCAGCTGGCGGTTGCACAGAACTTTTTGCATTTTGTAAAACATTGTACGTTCCTTTTCCAGGCGTATTCTTATCTCTAGTGAGTGGTCCTAAGTTTCATCAAGATTACTTCCAAGGTACGTTGTTCTTGTTACCCTTTCCAGATCTGTTCCGTCGACATTGACCTTCACCCTTCTGTTTTGGTGCTTGCTGATGACCATCGTTTTTGTCTTCTTTGTATTCAATTTCATTCCAAATTCTCTACAGGCTGTCGTTACTCGGTCCATTAAGCGTTGCAGGGCTTCAGCATTATCTGCCAGTATGACAGTGTCATCAGCATATCGCAGGTTATTTATACATTGCCCGTTTATAATTATACCATCCGTAGTGCCTTCTAAAGCTTTTTGAAATATCTTCTCAGAGTAAACATTGAACAGCAAAGGTGATAGGACACATCCCTGTCTTACTCCCTTCTTGATGTTGATTTTTCCAGATGTTTCGCTTTTTTTTCTTTGAAAAAAGATGAAATGATGAGTTCTTTCTTTCAGAAAATGTGACTTCTGCCGCGCAGAAACTTTGAGAAAAAAGAATTTTTGGCACATGATTAGATCCATCAGGTTCTTACATTATTCTATAGCATGTAGAAGATCTTTACCTAATCTATCATCAACTTTGCATCCCCATGCCAAATTGTGTGCGTTAAAATCGCCTCCGAATATAAATGTGTTTGGTATGTTTTCTAAAAAATTGAATCATTGTTGAATTAAAACTTTGTTCCTAGGTTCATTATATAGATAAATATTATATGTGACGGTTTTTTAAAATGTTAAAATTTTATTGAAATACACTTAGATGTAGACTAATACGTAATTTAAAAAAATATTTCTTCACATTTTAAATTGGATTTCAAAGGGATAGCACAACCGCCATATCCATCAGAGTGATCAGCTCGAAAACAACAAGATTCTTTAAGATTATAATATTTTTTCGATTTGAACCATGTTTCAGATAATAGAGCTGTAGTGATGTCGTTCTGATGGAGTAAATATTCTAAATTCTCTTTATTAGCAACTGCTGAACGACAGTTCCATTGTAATATGTTTTTATATTTAAAACACTTATACCACATCAACCACGCAGGGTTATTAGTGGGATGACAAACATAATAGTTTTAATACAATTATGTACATCAAATAGTATATTACAATTTTACATCTCTTAAATAAATTTTAATCTGACAGAAAGGATTTAAGGTCGTCTGAAATTCAATGCATTCTTCTTTGATTTGGGAAGCATGGGCAGTCAAGCAGGAAGTGTTTCACTGTCAATGAAGTGGGGCAGTTATTGCAAATTGGTGGTGGAACTTTACTGATTAAAAATTTGTGTGTGACAGCAGTATGACCAATTTTTAAACGGTTTATTATTACTTAATTTCTTCTACTTGTGGGAATATTCAAAAAACTATTTATCTTTGGGCATATTGGGTTTAATCTGGTTGCTAAATTTTCCCAGTAATTTTGCCATGTTATTGGAATTACCTTTAACCAGATGTTTTATGTCACTATAAGGATATTTTGTAATTTTTGTAGTATATTTTAAGTTGATACAACTTGTAGTTGCTTGTTGATCTACATTTTCATTTTCCCAAATTCCAGTGTGCGATAGTACCTAAATGAAAGCTGTGTCCTTTCCACTCTATTCATTCCATGGAATGAAGTGTTTCTAATTTATTTTTTATCGCTTGTATAATCGGATTTGTTGTATAAATTTGCTTTAATTTCAACAACGCATTAAGTGAATGATGACGCACTTTATCGTGATACTCGTTTTTAAAAAAGTTAAGGCTTTTTGCCTTGTAGCTGTGGTCTCGCCTGTGAGTATACTACAATTTGTAGGTAAGTGTATACTGTAGGAGTTTTCTTCCTCTACTATCAGAATAGTAAACAGCAGCATATGAATCTATCTGGGGTTTGAGAGGCGTCGGTAAAGATTTGTAAGTAGTTGGGGTAATAAGATATGTTTTCTGCAAAAATATGTTTAATTGTCGAGAAGTTTGTATATGACTTGTATATGACTTTGAGATACTTTCTAAGTGTTAGGTCAATGGCCAGAAGGCAGGTTGGCTATGGAGGAGAGATTGCATTTGTATTAAAGCAATAGACTAAGTTGATCCATGTTAAAACTTGTGACTCTTATTCTATTAGAAGAATACAGTTTGTTGCCTTTTTAAAATAGATAATACCAGTGTGAAAAATTTGAGAGAAAAGAGGATGTTGTTTTTGAATTGAAATTTTGCTAATGTAGTTTAGTAATGTTTGTTTAGTGTCGCCTTATGTTTAGAGGTGGCTCTTTAGCTAGAGCTTGTAAACTACCAGTGGAACTAGTTCTAAATAAACTAAACTAAACTAAAGTAGTAAAGTAAAGGACACTAAAGTTCACTAGTCACTCAGTAGTGAAGTGACTAGTGATAAGTGTAGTAGTGTCTGGGGACTTGGGAGACTGAGACCTCAAACGCCCTGAAGAAGACATCAGAGAGGATGTAGAAAGCTCGACCTAATGGATATCGATGCGGATCAACCCGGAAGACTGGTGAGTTTAATATTAATTTTTATAATAGTATTAATCTCAGCTCTAGGTTCAAAATATTTTCTAGTTGTCTTTTATCGGGATAGAGAAGAAAAGGATAAGAATACAAATATATTATATTGCAAAGATTTACGTTTCTTTATTTTATATGAACGAATAAAACAATTATTAAGTTCTGTCGTTATCTTATCAATCAGCATACAAGAAAATAAATCAAATTATTATGATAATAAGATTATAAAGCTACATACATTTATATTACGTGAAAAACCAATTTTACTTAAAATTTTCTTTACTTGAAAAAAGAAACCACAAAACTTTAAACTTTTGATTAGCCTAACAAAACCTCAGTTTTTAAATTTTAACGATAATGACCATGATGTCGAAACTATCCTTCACAGATATAAAATTCAATTGTACAAACATTTACAGTTTATTTTCTTCTTGAGTTGTATGTCGGAACATACCCAGAAAAGTCCAGTCTCCTCAACTATGTGATCTCCCCTCTTTGGCACCTCGGCTCCTTCTTTACGTCTCTGCAAACCTCCTTCAGACTACACAAAAAACACCTGATTCACTTCTCCAAACTCCGCTACTTATTTATGACACCAGGACCTCCTTTTGTTAACTAGCTGCCGTAAGAATACTTTCACATATACTTTATTAAATGCCCACGGTAGATACAAGGACCTCTTTTAATCCACTTGTTATCTCCTTCTTCAAACTATTCACTTCTTTTCGTTACGCCGGTATCCAAACTCACGAGCCACACCCTATCTTGAGACAAACGACTGTTTCCTTTCGATGACCAAAATATGACTAACTTCTCCTCTCTCATCATCGACTCACCAAATTCCCATTTAAAAACGACCGTCCAATCAAAAAGCTTTAATTGTGTTTACCATGATTTTGGAAAAGCCTAATTTCGGTTTCAGAGAAAACTAAATAGCTTCCTTTAAAATTGGTTTTTTTTTTCAATACATCATTTATACATATTTCAAAAGATTAAAATATGGTCATTTAATACTCGACTATACAAACAAAGAAAAGATTAATTTACAGGTAAAATGTCTTCTAATTCTAAACAAAGGTTTTTTGATAATTTTGTTTGAAACGGAAAAAGATCGTTTGCCAAACAAATTTCTATTCTTATCTACACTAAATCTTATCTTCAATTACTATATACAATTTGTTTATATTGATATCTTGAAATTTTATTTCGATGGATTTTTTTATTTATTTTTCTTTGATTGGAAAAGAAAAAGTATGACAATATATATATATATATATATATATATAATATATATATATATATATATATAATCCTTACTTTTTATAATTTTTTTATTATTGTATATCGCGTTACCATAACCCTAAAAAGGCATCCACAGTTACAGTTTTCTAAGTAGCTGCTATTTTGTTTTGTGTGCTTAAGTTTTCGAATTTCGATTTTGTCAGGTTTTCTATTTTTGATACAATGCGAAGTGGTTATTTTCATTATTGTATTTGTTTCTTGAATCCCAGTTTCATACCCGGCCATATCAGATATTTGTCTTTGATCTTTGGATCTTTTATTTGTCATATTATAAAATTGAAAATTTCACTTATCTGTGCCCTCAAATTCTTTTTCCCTTTTCGTTCCAGATCGTATCGAAGATCTTACGGAATATACAAATACATACATCAACAAAATTAAGTAATATGTTACGAAAGTTTTATAAGATTATTTTACAAAAGGATTGAACTTTTAGTATAATATTTTTTTATATATTTAGCCAAATTACACACAACAATACATTTAACCAAATTGATACAAGTATACAACAAAAATGGAATTTAAAAACAATTGAACAACAAGATTTCAATTAAGATGTGTCCCCATACATTTATTAATAATTAAGACATTGTGTAGTGCGTTTTTAGTAGCTGTTTTGTTCGTTTTTTTTATCTGAATATATTTGTTACATTTCTTTCTTTCATTTGCTACGTTGCATGTTAAAATTCGATCAGTTTTTTATTTCGTATTCAACTAGATGTCAGAAGTCAATAAAATTTATCTTATAGTAAATCTATTTTTATCTCTATTCTCCTATAAATGTTTATCTATATTATCTCTTGTATGTCACTATACATTTATAAAGATACTGTGTAGTGCCCTTTTGGTTTTCGCCTTGTTTGTTTTTTCTATTTGAATATAGTCGTTATATCCTCGCTTTCCAATTGCTATGTAGCATGCTAGGATTTGTTTAGTTGTTTATTTTGTATTTAGCGAGAGGCGTTCTTTATGACAGTAAATCAAAATCTGTCTTTTAGTCAAACTATTTTTATGCATAGTGCCCTGTGACATCTCGTATGTAACCTTACGGTCATTCATATTGAAGACACTGTGTAGTGGCCTTTTGGTAGTTGCTTTGTTTGTTTTTTCTATCTTAATACATTCGTGATATTCTTCCCTTTCATTTAACGTATTATGTCACGCTTCATAATGTATCATACGTACCAATCCGACGGACTCTTCTACCACCACCACAAACCGATCAAAAAATTATTTAGTTCTACATAATTCTGTTTAACTTGATTTAATTTTTTTAATAATTCTATTTACCTTCATTTAATTTTATTTACTCTTAATTAGTTTTTATTTTATTTTATTTTGGTTTGACAAGAGGCGTGACCCCCTTCAAGTAGCATAATGCAATAATAACCATAATGTACAAAAAAGGTGACATTTCACGCCTAAAGAACTACAGACCTATTAGTTTGCTCTTCCATACATACAAACTATTCATGAAGATGATAACAAAACGGCTTGTGAACAAACTGGATGGTTAGAGGTAATGGATTTTGGGAACAGCTATGACCTTTAAAATTTCACATAAACTTGTGTACTAAATAGGCATAATGCATAGCTCTTTTTAAAATCCAATATATTAATAATATAATTACATATCTTCGATTCTAAAATATTGTAAAAAACTTTAAAGAGTATGAGTAAGAAAAGAGATATTTAGTTATATTCTTTGTGGCATTTTCAAGGTCATAGCTGTTCCCAAAATCCATTACCTATACTAACCTAGTGAGCAGGCTGGGTTCCGCTCCAGATACGGAACAAATGATTATCTACAAGTTATAAAAACGCTAATAGAAAAGTGTACAGAGTATAACAAACCTATCTTTCTTATGTTCGTAGATTATGAAAAGGCGTTTGATACTATAGATCATCATAAAATGCTTAGAGCACTGGTGGACTGCCGCATTTATCATTCAATCTTCGCTTATCCACTGCTGGACATAGATCTCCCACTATTTTCTCTGAGTTATTGCCATCAGAGATAAAGTATCCAAACCAGAAATAAGAAAAAGAACAGGAGTCACAGAACAGGAGAGACATGTTGCTAGATTACCGGATGATAGATGGACCAGAAAGATTCTGAAATAGCGAGCAAGGCAAGCGGCATATCGAAGCAAAGGACGACCATCGACTAGATGGACGGATGATATCAAGCGTATCACCACAAATTGGGTGCAAGAAGCTCAAGATAGAAAACGGTAGAAAATTTTACGAAAGGTCTACATTTAACAGCGGACAAATATAGGCTAATTGATGATGATGATGATGCGTAAAACATACCTACATAATGTGACTTATTTTACCCATGGAATTGCCTGTCAATCTTTTCATTCATAAAAAAAATTACCACTATATGTATTATTTACTATTTTCAGAACCCTACATATTTTAATATTTTACAATAAATTATAAAGTGGTTTTTATGTATCTAATATTTACGATTTTTAATACGTTTACTTTAGTTTGATACTTGGCTGAAAATTGATAACTTGAAATGCATAACTTGAAATGAACACATATTTCACAGTAACCCAAAGTTATCGAAATCGGCATTAATCTCAAACCCATTCAGGAAATTAAAGCGATGCGGAACTTTTATAAAGCTTCAACTACTATTTAGCTTGCTGTAAGATACTATCATGATACCTATGCATACAGACGGCTTTTATGGATCGCAGGTAATAAAAGAAACGGTACAATACAATCAACTTTAAGTTCTCAATAAAAAATTGTATTCAGGATCAAAGAATAATTTTTATTTGAACATAAATTGGAATTTTTATATCGAAAATTTAATTTAAGTTCAAACTAATCCATTAAAAATTCACTTTTAAAACACTGCATTCTTTTGGATATAGTGTTAGCATTAACATGTTGTAAATGTTATTTCGACAAACGAGCATATATCTTGAAAAACACCTCCATTCCTGTAAACTTATAGAAAAAGGTGTATAACACATGCATACTACTAGTTTGTACCTACGGCTTGGAGACAGTAGCCCTAACCAAAAAATCTGCTAAAAAATTCGAAACAACGCAAAGAGCAATGGAACGAATCATGCTTGGAATATCGCTGAGAGACAAGATTAGAAACATCAAGATAAGACGTAGAACGAAGATTAGGAATATTGTGGAAGAAATTACAAAAATGAAATGGCGCTGGGCAGGTCACGTAGCTCGATATAATCACAACAGGTGCACACGGAGAATTCTAAAATGGAAACCAAGGACGACAACAAGTAGCATGAGAAGACCTTAAAAAAGATGGGAAGATGACATAAGAGCAATGGCAGGCAAATAGTGGACTAGACTGGCGCAAGATAGAGAAAAATGGAAGCAATTTGTGGAGGACTTACATTTAGGAGTGGATGGAAAATGGTTGACACAAGAAGAAGAAATGTTATACAAGTTAAGTCTGCTTTATCTACATCTTTTTGTATTGTTGCTTCATCTTTCTTAAGATAGCGCGTTTCATACTCGCCTTGACTTAAATTTCCCGTTTTAAAAGACTCGAAAATATTGCAAGCTTTTTTTTTGGCTAATAAATAGAAAGATTGTGATCATCAAATATCTGTGAAAACGTACATTGTTACAATAGAGTTATATTTTACTATTTTCACCAATATCTTTAAACATGTACACGCTTCCTTTTGATTGCGAGTCAGGCTCAAGATATAACTTCGATGTCCTCTTGCGGCAATAATGCGATTCAACTTTGGGTAACCCAACCAAAAATGTTTTCCACATTTTTTCCACGTTTCCAGAAGTGGTTTCACTTCTTTGGGTTTTCTAGGTTTTTTAAATTAGGTTCGACAGAGTTTTCATCATCATTGAGTGTAATTTTATGATTATCTGTTGGATCATCTGGACTTCTACCTTCTGTTGCTGTTTGCCAGTTTAGAGCAATCATTTCATTGATAGCCAAGGTATTCTGAAACATTTTTTTGGGCAAATGGACTACAGAACCATTCTGTTTAAAAAAATATTTGCAAGAGTTTTCTTTTCTACTCTCTGTCTCTGATTTTCCGTCTCAAGCTCTAAGAGTGTTGGTTTTTCTGAGTCAAAAACCTTAGAAATCGCTTTTCTCTGGCCAATCCATTTTCCAAAACTCTTCAAAATTTTCTTTTCTAATATCTTCTGTGAGTCTTAGACACTGGATTACACTATTTTCTTTTCTGCTACACTTGCATCTTTGTTTCATTACTCAAGCAGCTTTTTTTATATTATATACATACGGTCCATTTTTTGTTTTTCTTTTACCGCAATATTCCTTTTCCAATTCTTTAGCTGTTATATTTTTCCTAATGTTTTAATTTTGCTGATTCACTTGGTGTCGTTTCTTGCGTTTGGTTTTAATTAATAAATTAATTAAAATTATTAATTAAAAAATAAAAAAACGATCAGCCTAGATGCTTCTCATAGAATAACAATATAACAACTGGGAGTTAGAAGTTGTGGCAACATGAAAACGACAGACTGGAGTTAAGAGGTACGCTAATTCTTTAATATAACAAAAAATATTTTTTCTCGAGTTCTGAGATTTGTCAGTTTGCAGAGAATTGATTTCTTTTGAAGTTGCTATTAAAAAGTCGTTTTCACCAAAATAGAGAGTTAACAGGTTTGCCAATTAGGGTATCAATATATCGCACTAATAATACAATAGTGTCGCAACTCTAAATGTTTCGAAATTGACATAACACTATATTGTAAAATTCAATCCCTATAAGTCAATCAAAGTTTCGTCTTAATAGTGCAATAAATGAATAAGAGATAGCACCATAAGACGTTATTCATGACTGACCGACTGTCGTCACCTCCTCACAATATCGCGTTATCTTTGGTTACGACCAATAGTAATCGGGAACGCACGTGTTGCTTTGCTCATCATTTCGAGTTTCCACGTTACTGCTGAATCAGGTATGTAATATCTATAGCCATATTTTGAGTTATTACATTATTTCTGATTTGAATCTAAACATAACAGTGTTGTTTTTTTAATTATTACACTATTACTGATTTACATTAAAACTTTTTAAATCAATATTTTTACTAACGACACTATTATTGGTTCAGTTCATTATTTTTGACATGCTACGTTATTGTTGAATCATCACTTCAAATCATTGTTGTTATTGCTGTAAAACATTTATTAATCATTATCTATTTGTTGATCACCGGATAGTAATAAATCATTTAAAATGTGTAACAGTGTTATTAATAAAGCTTACCTATTACTACTAACTACTTTATTTTATAAATTTAGAGTTACTACACTCTTTGCGACATTCTTGCATCAAGTACCTATACACTTAATATAATAATATTATTTGATTAATTTCTAGGTTCAATACCTGAGTTGTGGGCGATTACTTGGCAACAAATGCTGAGGATTGCGAGCAGGAAATCTCTTCACCGACCTTATTGTCACTGAAGGGTACAAATAATGAACCTGGTGCCCAAATAGAAAACAGTGACCTTGCGAAAGTACAACCACCTCCTATACTTTTACCATTTACAAGTCATCAAGGACTTTAAGAAATTGGGCGTGAAACAACGAATGAAATTGAAAGTTGTACTCTGTAATATATGAGCCGCTCGGAGGAAAAGTGGTATAACTCACAAAGTTTGAATTTTTGAGATATACCAGTTGTGGGTACTTAGTGGTGCAATGTGTTCCATAAAGAAGTGGTATAATTGAAATATATAAGGTTAGTGAGATAATAACGGTGTATTATTTTTCCATTGAACGAAATGCCGCGCGCTCTGTGGAATACTGGTATAACTCATAACACCACCCATCATCGTGCCTGACCCGTGCGCTGTCGGTAGTTCTACGATTGTCGCTGTCGTAAACAGTGACGTTCTTCTAATCGTATTGTATTGTATGGTTTTTACCTGATTGACGATAACTGCATCAGATTAACGACTAAAAAGTGTGTTTTTTTTTGCTTTTTTGTATACAGAAACAGTGAATCGTCTAAATAATATTTTTGAAAATAATACAGTCAGTGACGGAAATAATGTACGAAAAGGCAAGAAACGTGTACGGCACGATAGCGATCATAAGCAAGTTAAACGTAAAACACAAATAAATGCTGGGAAGGACAAGCAAAATCTCAAAAGCAAAGGCAAGGTTATACCCACAAAGACTTTTAAGAATACAACGTGTGGGTGTATAAAACGCTGCAATAATTTTGTAAGTGAATTAGACAGAAAGGGGCTGTTCTCTCGTTTTTTTGGTTTTGGGGATTTGTCTCGTCAAAATGCTTATATTTTGGGACTTGTCCAGCGAGTTCCAGTACAACAACGTCGCCCGAATGAGCATACCGAGGCATCAAGGGAACCAAAATCTGTAACATACAAGTCAGTTGTAAATGTTAAATCAAAGAGTGTCGTAGTTTTTAAGAAGTACTTTTTGGATACTTTTAATATCTCAAACGGAAGACTTCAAAGGCTATTAAAAAAAAAGAGAAACTCGGTAAGCCTACGGGCGAAGATCTCCATGGAAAAAACCCGTGTTCTAACAAAACAGATGACGCTCTAAATGTTATTAGGGAACATATTGAACAATCTATATCTACGGTACTGCGAATAAAAAGGTATGCCCCCAGAAAAAATGGTTAAAGAGTACATCTACAGAGGCGTGTTCAACAAAAAATTCAATTTGTCTTTCCACGCACCTAGGAAGGACACGTGCGCACGTTGTGATAAGTACAAACTTTTAGTTGCAATTTTACCCGATGGACCAGAAAAAAAATCTCTAGAAACGAAACACCGGCTGCATTTGCGAAAAGCTAAAAAAACAAGAATGTCTTTGCAAGAAGACACAGAACTGTAAAAACATTCAAAAGATACTGTGATTTTCACATTCGATCTCGAGAAAGCCCTGGCGTTTCCCAAGCTCTCTACCTTGGTCGCTTATTGTAAACGTAACATGTACGGGTATAGCTTTGGGATTTACCGCACTGAAACCGGCTAAGCGTTCATGTACACATGGAATAAAACTATTGCGTTCCGCAGATCTAAGAAATTGGGTCGTGCCTCATGAAACACATCGAACTTTAATGTACCGACACTAAACACATCATTGCATACAGTAAAGCATGCACGGGCCAAAATTAAAATATAAAGTTGTTACTGATTTGAAATGCTATAGTTGAAAACATTAACAACAGTGTCACAAAAGTAGATCACAAATTTATGGTGTCTGGCCATTCGTTCTTGCCCAACCATAGGGACTTTGCGCTCATTGAAAGGACAGCAAAACCAACTTTAATATACACGCCACAAGATTGGATACGAACAATACGTAATGCAAAAAAAACAAGTTTTATGTATACGAAACGCAACGAGATGATTTTTGGTCAACTCAAACGTTGTAAAAGTCTGTCACAAAACGAAAGGTGAACGCCGATAAAATGCCTTTTAGATGGTTACAGGTTCAGTGACTACAGTTTGGCAATTTTCCCAAAGTAATTTTCTACAAGGAAACCTTGAATGATATTAAGCACTTTAAAAGTTTGGATTTGAAGAAATCAGCCAAAAGAAGACCCCGCACCTCTTTGTCAATGTACCTACTGTATTATTCTCTCAGGTCAGTTACTGCGGCAAAGAAGAAGGATATGCTAGAACTTCCGAATTAGAATTCCACTTGTTCAGCACGAGTTTTTCATTGACTTAGTAACGGTTAAGGATGCTGTTGGTGTGGGGCCTTTGTCTGATTATAAAGAAGATTAAGATTACTATTATTTTTTAATACAAATTTTCTTAAAATACCTATTTACGTTTGTTTAGTAGCAATATTCATTTCTGTTTCTGTTAGGTAATTTTCCTTAAAACTTCTTTGTTCAAATTATAAAATAAACTTTTACAAAAATTGTCTTATTTTTAAACTGAAAGGTAAACGAAAGAAAATTACATACACTGTCAATAGAATCAGTAATACAAACAAAAAACATACAGTGTCATACAAGCTCTTAAGTGCAAAAGTGGTATAACTCATTGAGTTATACCACTTTTCTGCTAAACACGCTACAAATGTTCGTTGGTGAAATAACTTTACTGTCAGTATTTTTATTTAACTAAGAGCACAAAGAAATTTTCTTTAATATTAATTGGAAACATAATATGCCTTAATTTTTTTCTTACCTGCAATAGGAAATGATTAATGAGTTTTTCGTTATTCTGAAAAATCATCTTTTTTGATTTACGACACTGTTGTATTATTGTGTTGTAGTAAATATTTATATATATATATATATATATAATATATATATATATATTTATATATATATATATATATATATATATATATATATATATGTATATATATATATATATATATATATATATATATATATATATATATATATATATATTGTTGTATTTTTGAATGTCCATAAGCAATAAAAAACCGATATACAAATTTTATTACTTAAATAAAAATTAAAATTATTGATATTTCATAAAGACACGGGCATATAAATTTTCAAACATCCTGTATAAGACAAAATATGTATTTTAAGTTGTTCGAAGAATTGTTCATTAGGCCTCAGAGACAAGACTTTCAAATATTATCGATAAGAAATTTAAATAAGTCGGTTATTGTGGAATGGATTTACCCAGAATAAAAGTGTATATAGACAGTGTTTAAACAATAGACCGGGATTTGCGGTGGTTTTTCTCCCCGAAAGATTATATCGGTAAAAGTTTATTAATAAAAGACATTGAATTGAGAAACAGCTATCGTTTGTAGCTATTAGTAAGAAATATTTGTAAAGCAGATAGATTTAGTTAGAATAATTAAAGAATGTTGTTTTCTGGAATTACCCGAATGACGTTTTATAAAGAGAGTTGGTTGGTAACGATATACGTCACAGAGGTGGATGATTTTTATTGGTCAATTTTTGAATGCAATGGAGGTAGTGGTTTTGGCTATGAGATAGGAGAGGGGAAAAAAGTTAGTTAGTCAATTTTCGTCGCCCAAGAAGGAAGGAGCTTTGTGGTTTGTGTTTGTTTGAAGTCCCGAAGACGTAATTTACCGGGTGTGTTTATTTGCTGTGTAAAAGCTCATCAGTGTGAGGAACGGGGTACAGAGAGATAGAAAAACCAAAGGGTATAAAAATATTAATATCAGACGAAGCCGGAAACATTTGAAGTTATAAACAGGCGCGGAGATTGGTTCAAAAGGAGGCTGCATAGAATTACACGAGTTGTTGGGTTGCAGATACAAGGACAGATAGGAGAAAGGTGTACGTCTTCTGGACCACAATAGGAGCAGAAGCAGAGAAAGGTTTTTTTTTTATGGCGTGGCCATAGAATTGCAACGGCAGAGAACGAAAGGTCAGTCAATTTTTATTAGAGCAGGAGTGTGGTTTTCATTTATTAATTAAATAAATTGAATAAATAATAGAGACAGTTAATTTTGCGATCATTTAAAGAAAAAAATTATAAAGAGAGCTTAGTTATAACACATATTAAAAATCAATGTAAAATAACATTTGGGTCCATGATAGAAAACAACTTCTCATATATTTAAAGTATTATATTGCAAATATTACAGGATTGATTGTTATATAAAATTTCATTAAAATAAAGGACATCTCACATATAGTTCAGTTGAAATTCTGTGTATTTTATTCAGGTCATATTACCTATCCCAATTAGCAAGCCAATTGGAAAATATTTTGAATCCACGATCAAAGGTAAATAGTACAAGTTAAATAGCCTGAGATTGTAATTAATTAATGCTGATTTATTGTGATTAATTGGAGATTAGATCATTTAATGAATATAGACAGGATCTTTTCTAAATAAGCAATAGAATACAATTTAAATAGCATAACAATATATATATATATATATATATATATATATATATATATATATATATATATATAAGAGTAAGAAAAAAGAAGTACTTGTGACTCGTTTGGAAAAAAATATAACACTGTTTTTGATGGGTTGGAGTCAATAAAAGGGGCTATTTGTTGACTATTTTTTACTCGAGCTTTCAATTGTGATTACAATTTTTATCAAGAGCTTCTAAAAATACAAAATATCTTACAAAGTTGAACTAGAAATAAATAATGTTGTTGTTAACTCACCAAATAAAATTTTATTTGGTGAGTTAACAACAACATTATTTATTTCTAGTTCAACTTTGTAAGATATTTTGTATTTTTAGAAGCTCTTGATAAAAATTGTAATCACAATTGAAAGCTCGAGTAAAAAATAGTCAACAAATAGCCCCTTTTATTGACTCCAACCCATCAAAAACAGTGTTATATTATATATATATATATATATATATATATATATATATATATATATATAATATATATATATATATATATATATATATATAATATATATATATATTATATATATATATATATATATATATATATATATATTATTCTATTTAATGTAATTTAAGATTATACAGGGTAAGTCAGAAAGACGGAATGAACCCAAGTTTTCTTTTTCTAAATAGAACACCCTGTATTATTGTTATGTAAAAATCATTAAAGCTGCTAAATGTTCTATTTTATATTATATAAAAATGTTGTAAAATTATTTTTATAACTTAAGAAATTAAGTAAATTTTTTGATTTATAAACTTTATTTCCAAATTAATTTCCAGTTTTGACGCAATAAGACAAACAGCCAAATGTAGTTGTTATGACATAATAGGTATTATAAATTAAAGTAAAATATATAATAAAAATATTTGATAGGAGTATACTTATAGTACAAAAACTGTGCAGAAAACACCATAACTACTCATTCTCACTATGGCATTAGAACTCCAGTCATCAGAGACGAGAATTTCACTGAACCTGTAAAAACCATACAAATAAGCTGAGTTTTACTGAGAATGTCAATTTTGGGATAAAAATGAAGATGCAAAAAAATTTGCTATTTCTACACCCAGACTTCCCCCTAAAACCCCAATCGTGGAAAGGGGAATTGGAAATCGTCGAATTATCAAGAATCTGAACAAATCAAAACAAATTTTTCTGACGAATGAACCATTCTTCCAAAAACAACGCTTGAAAGGACCGGCGATTTTGAGTGTCTGTTACGCGTGCTAAATTTGATGATTTATTTATTTTTTATAAAAAAAAATATATGATTACAAACTTGACTTCAAGATAACGGTAAAAATTAAAAAAAAAACTACTTGGATAGTTTTTTGTATTTTTGTATTCTTTTATGTGTCATAATTGGAAAATAATAAACGTCATTTTTTTATTAATTTTACTTGTTAAATCTTTTTTGCATAGTGTGCCATATATTATATGGCACACTATGCAAAAAAGATTTAACAAGTAAAATTAATAAAAAAATGACGTTTATTATTTTCCAATTATAACAATTATTCAGTGTGAAAGCTGTAAAAACAAATTTCTATCTTTGTTTCAGTAAAGACAAACATTACACATCTCGCATTTTATGAAGCCCTTTAACCCCCAGAGATATTTGCATGTTTGCTTTTACTACACCATAATGGAAGCTGATCGTATTTATCTGTTCTTACATCTTGCATTGGAATATGTCGGTTGCCCCCCTTCTTCTGTTGTTTTGTAAATTTTCTATAGCTCCACATGGACAATCACTTTCTGTAGTAAAACTAGCTTTATTACCTTTGCATAAACACTCTGCTACTGTCATTTTGAAATTTGTCAGAGCTCAATTATTATGCTCATTATCATTTCTCCAAAGAATCCACGTATTGATAGTCATCGAATTAATAATTGGAATTTATGCATGTACCGTTTTTTAAGTTTGATCCTATAATATCCCAACATTAAATGCAGGAGATCTACTTCCCCCATATACTTATTGTAGATCGTTACAGCTTTTGGACATGGAAACATTATATATGTGTGTTATCCTTTTTCGAAAACCGTTTAACTTCAAATGTTGGCATACTTCCATCATATGTTGATAAAATATTTACTAATTTGTTGTTACACCATGTAACAACAGATATTTTTGTACCATCAATTGTGGCGACTTTCTCTACCATAGCTCCTCAGGTTTTTTTTAAGTCAGCCTCTTTTGGTATATTACTGTTTGGCACTCTGTTTATTTTAACTGTTCCTAGTGGTAAAATGCCCTGTTTGGTTAGATACATTTGCAATGAGACGCTGTTGAACCAAAGAAGATTTTGTGGTTTATAAATCTTGGTACTGTTTATGTTAGCCGAAGAACCACATTTGAACTTACCCCCAAATCAGGAAAACCATCGAGTACAACATTAGTTTGGCTTCCTACAAAAATTTCATAATCAATCGTAGGAAAATCCGCTGACACCACTAAGAACGAACTCCTAATATCCCCATTTGTGGGTTTTTTGCGGATTATATTGTTTTATAGAAGAACACGCCTTTGTTGGAATTATCTGCTCATCTATGGCTCAAGGTTCCTTTTTTAGAACTTAGTACATTTATTAGCGGTCGTTATATAATAGCTTTAATAGCATCGTTATTGTTCACAAAATGTTAAAAACGTTTTATTTCTTCCCATCTATGGCATAACGTAACATTTGAGATTAATCGATGATTCGGTTGGAGTTCCAGTACCTTCTAGCGTTTGGCAATTTCACTATTGACCTATAAATATCGGTTCCTAAGAACTATTCTAGCTCATTTTCAGAAAGTTTCAAAGGTTTTTGAGGTTTTTTTTTCCACTGAATATAACAGTTTCATAGTGTATATATTTGATCATCTCATTTGTTAGAAAAAAATTAAAAAATGCCTAAAGGGAATCCGCTCAGTTGGCAGTAGAACCGAGAAATCATGATATCATCATCTGATGTTACTAAGTTTCTTTTCTGTTAAGTTGGACGAGTTTTAATTCAATTCTTTATTAGATTACGTCTTAATTCATCCGAAGAAATATCATCTTCACTATCTGAACTGCTTCTAAATCCGTTTCTGGGATATATACATACATAGTCCCAAGATTCCTAAGAGGAACATAGGGCTTCCACAAAGTGTCTCCAGCGAACTCTATTTCTGGCTAGTGTTTTGATTTCAAGCCAGGATTTTCCCATTTTTCTCCCTTCGTCCAGTACTGTCCTTCTCCAAGTTCCCTTAGGTCTGCCTACTTTCCGTCGGTCTTGGGGATTCCAATCCAGCGCTGTCCTAGCAATGTCATTTGGTGGTCTACGGAGTGTGTGATTTTTAATTTCGTTTTAGTTGGGTAAATCCTGGATTTCCATATGTTGTTAAGCATGTTGTAGGCGTTGCGAGCCTTATTTATTCTTTCATGTACATCACGCTCTGTACCCCCATTACAGTCAATTATGCTGCCCAGATATACAAATTCCGCTACTGTCTCAATTTTCTGGTCGTTGATCATAATAGGTTTGTTGTTTCTGGTACCAAATCGCATTTCTTTGGTTTTGTTGATGTTTATTTCTAGACCAACCTTTTTTGATTCTTCTTGTACTTTGTTTACTTGGAGTTGCATGTCCTGTTTTGTATGTGCTAGGAGGCATATATCATCAGCGTAATCTAAGTCTTCCAGTCTGTTTGTTAATCCCCAGTAAATTCCTCTATTAGAGTTTACCTTTGTTAGTACGGAGTCCAGTACAATGTTAAATAGTATGGGGGATAAAACACAGCCCTGCTTTACTCCGTTTAGCATAGCTATTGGGTCAGATGTTATGCCGTTGTGTAGGATTTTGCTTTCTGTGTCACTGTAGAGTTCTTTGATGAGATTTACTATTTTTTCTGGTATTCCTATTTCCTGCAGTGCTTTCCATATGGCCGTATGTGTGAGCGTGTCAAAAGCTCTCTTGAAGTCCACAAAGTACACAAAGAGAGGAGAGTTGAATTCCTGTGACTGCTCTACAATTATTCTTAGTGTGTTAATTTGGTCCACGCATGATCTGTTTGGTCTAAAACCGGCTTGTTCGTTCCTCAACATTGGTTCTACACTGTTTGTTAGTCGGTTGTTTATAATTATTGCTATTAATTTATTTATAGTATTTAGAAGTGTGATTCCTCTCCAGTTTTTGCAATATCTTCTGTCACCCTTTTTTGGTATCTTTATTATTAATCCCGTTTTCCATTCTTTGGGAACTTTTCTCTCTCCAAGCCCTTTTCAAGAGTGGTTGAATTAGCTCTGCCACTGTACCTGGGCAAGCTTTTAACAACTCTGGTGGAAAATTGTCAGGGCCGGCTGCTTTGTGTGCTTTCAGTTTTTCTATGGCCATTTCTATTTCTTGCGTTGTTGGTTCGTTGGTGTTAATTCTCAGTTGGATATTGGGTATTAGGTTTTCTGCGTCTTCTGCTGGTGTTGGGACTGGACTTAGAGATTCGCTAAAATATTCATGCCATCTTTTGACTTGTTCCTGTCGCGCTGTAATATCTTCACCTGTAGCACTTTTTACAATTGGTTGGTGGGTAGTATATCTTTTATTGGCTAGTTGTTTAGTGATATTATATAATTGTCTCATGTTTTGATGTTCATCGGCGACTCGCGCTTCTTTGGCAAGATTTTCTGCCCACTTTCTTTTGTCTTTCTTTGCTGCCTTCTTGACAGCTTTATTCGCTTCGCTATAACTTTCTCTAAGTCGGTTCTTCTCTGCTGCTGCCTTGGAATTTAGTAATTCTAGATTAATTTCTTTACGTCTTTCTTTAGGCCCAGCACGTTTTCACTTGTTTCCACAAGGGCTTTGCTAATCGTTTCCCAATTTTTATCCTGTCTTTCGTCGATTTTGGATCTCAGCTGTCGTGCGAATAGGATTGTTCAGTTCTTTTATATTCTTCGCTATTTTGAATCTAATTTTGACCATCATCAGGTAGTGATCACTGGCCACATCTGCGCCTCTCCATGATCTGACATCTAAGAGAGATGTTCTCCATTGCTTACTGATTGCAACGTGGTCGATTTGATTGTAGGTGCGGTTATCTGGCGATTTCCATGATACCTTGTGGATTGTTTTGTGTGGGCACAAAGTCCCTCCAATGATTAGGTCATGGTTACCACATAATTCAATGAAGCGTTCGCCGTTGTTGTTTCTCTGGCCAGTGCCATGCTTTCTGAGAACGTGTCCTAGGTTGGTGTTGTCAGTGCCAACCTTGCCGTTTCTGGGATAATAATGTCTTATTTATTATTATCTATTATATCATCTTTATATTCTGAAGCTAATATAATAGGGAAAATACCATCTAATAGCCCTTTGTCTTCTGGTATGTCCACTACCACAAAAATTTCACCATACAACTTTTTTGAATTCTTCTTGATTTCAAGGATTTCATCAGTCAGTATTTTTTTGTAGAAAAATATTTAGTAGAAACTTAGATAATTTCATATAAACTTGCACAATTCTTATGAATAGCTGTCAGACCGCGGCCATTTGCAAATTTTTATAAAACTTTACTTTGCTGCATTGAGATGACGCTTTATTACCGGTTATACTAAATACATATATGGACATGTAATATATAAATTCTTTAAAATAAGAATCTATCTCTAAGGGTTAGATATAAAACTAAGTATTGTGCCATATAGGACCCACTAGGCGATAAGGGGTTAATTAAAATTGTATTAACTTAGGGTAAAAAATCGATATCTTTTGATCAGAGTCTCCTGTCTACAAATACGTTTTAAAGAAAAAGAGTGCAGCTTTCGTATACAATTTTGCATTATGCGCAAATGATGTCAGTTTCTATAAAGGTACTAAATAAATCGCCTGTTGCTTCAAGCGTTGTTTCTGATGCCATGATTGATTCTACTCAGAGTGCTAATAAATATTTTTGTTTAAAATTATCCTAATTAAGTTCTTGTTTAAAACATTCTTTTTCTGCGGAATACACATTCTTAATAGATCCATGTTTCCTCCGTCCATCCTTTATCTCTGGATAAGCTTTTTTGAGAGAAGCCGAGAGGCAAACACTTCAGCTTCTTTGTAGGGTTCCAAAATTGAATCTCAGCAAAATTCAGTTTGTTCGTTTTATTAAGTATAAGCAATATCGCCTAATCCCGATCTTGATTAAAATTTACTTATTGTGGATTTCGCCTTTTTTACCACATATATTTTGTAATATAAGTTTTTAATATCACATTTTCCAAAAAAATTACTGCCAAAAACAATAAAAAAAATTGCAATTTTTTTGTTAGAATCAGAATTTGTTAATACTCTGTATATCTTCTACCATTATATCAATGTTAAATTCTACGTATTGCTTAAACTTTTATAGCTTACAAAATCTTTTGTATGGATATACAATAGATAAGAAATGGTAATTGAAAATTCGTAATCGCCACTTGTGAGGGTTAGCAGGACCGAAAGTGACCTAATCAATCAATTTTTTATCCTTTCCACTAACCACAATACCCATTTGAGGTATTATCGAGAGGATAAGAAAAGGAATCTAAAAATAAATGTTGAGGATTAATGTATATATCGCCAATAGCAGATAAGCTAGCAAAAAATGGGTCTAAGTAGCTCCATATTATGAATAAGGGATGCTAATACTTGTGAGGACTATCTTAATCACACTGTTAGGGTACTAGTAAAAATGTTTTTATCCTACATACTCGTACAACGTAGACAATAAAAAAGTTTATATTATATAAGTTTATACACGGGGTGGAAACCAGTTATGGATTAAAAGTATGTCTGCCCGTGTTTTAAAAATTATAAAAAAGCTGAGACCCCTTGACTTTTGTAAATAAATGTATTCATTTTAGACATAAATCTAAATGGACAGGGTGATTAACGTAAACCTAGCATAGTCCATAAGCCTTATGAACTTTGAAAATAAGGCTATTATAGAGCACAAGTTAATTAAATCTAGCCCAAGTACTTTCGCTTAAAATAGCATCTTCAGGGGCATCTGAAATAAGCAAAGAAAACGATTTTTAGATGAAGTAAATTAGTTAACTTCGATAAAAAACTCGAAGTTAATTGATGAAAAAAAGTTTTTGAGATTAACGTTTTAAACTTACTTCGTCAAAATGTAAACTATCCGGACGCGTAGAATGTGGAAACATTAATAAATACATACAATTGTACATAACACTACACTAAAACGAGGACAAACAGTTTAAAATTACTTAAAGATTCTACGCTACATTCTCTGTCAGTATCTGGAGGGATAATGATCTAAGTGGAAATGATACGGTGACATGTGACATATGACAACTTTGATAGGCAGTCAAAGTTATGGATCTGTGATCAGCAAATATTAAAATTCTGTATAAATTGTCATTGGCCAAAGGTCCAACTAGAACTACTACTGAAAAAATCAGCTGATGAAGTATGACATATAGAATATTTTGATTTAAACTAGATTGCATAATCCAGATCTAACACCCACACCCGTCTGGAATAATTAGGTTGTAGGTTTGAGGCTAAATGAAGTGTACATAAATTGTGAAAGAAAGAAATAGACCAAACGATCTATTGGACAGTGGGTAGTTGACTACAATAAAATGGTCTACCAGGCACTGTCAATACTGCAAAACGAGAAGAAAATTGACTATAAAATTGAAATCTTAAAATTAAATCAGAATTGCAAGCAGTGTATAAATGGGTATAGTTCAAGTTGTTCAGTTAAACCTCAAGCCAATGGGGGAACTATAAAACTAATATGTAATAGCATTACTAAAGACCAACTGACCAACAGGTGTTGAAATATAAAACTGTGGAATTAGTATATGTAGATTATGCAGAGGTATGAAGAGTGAAATCAACTCCAACTGTGGATTAATTGAATCTGAGCAAGCTAGTTGTGTAAATTGTTAAATACAATAGTAATGCTGAACAAAGCCTGAAATTGGTAGATTCTTAATGTATAAACTCAGTGCAGGAAGTCTAGACAGCCGAGCTGGGTCCACTACGAGGTGAAGCTGTAATAAAGTTTTTAAAAATAGGTTTAAATTTAGAACAGTTTAAATTAATTTGAGTAAGACAAACTTAATTTTTTTAAACTGTACTAAATTTCAATCATAAGCTTTATGTTTACTGAAACATCCCGTCATTTTCATATTTTTGAAAGCTGTTGAACAACCTGATCTCAACGAACTATGTTATGTAGGGCTGTAGGATCTCTTAGAAATTTATTTTTATGTATATTAGAAATATTAAAGGGTGAAATTTTAAAATTATACAGTGTGGAAACCACTTATGAAATAACATTGCTTGTGTCCTTATTCTAGAAAATTCTAAAAAGCGCTTTTACAGGTCAACTTTTTATTTTTGACAATTATATTGCCAAAATCTAAAATTTTGTTAAATACTCTTATATATTTAATATTAAAAAATAAGATTTATTTATTATTAATAGATACCTAAAATAATGTAATAAGTAAATGGAAAATTAAATTAAAACATAATATTTTACTGGTTTTATAAATAATCTATAGAGAAATAATATACAATTTCTAAAAAGGTCCTTTTGAATTGAATCACTTTTTTGGGAAATAATACGATTTGACAGATATCTTCCGGTCTCACCAACATACACATTTTCACACTGAGTACAACCAACGCTGTATACTGCAATTGTTTTATCTAATTTATCTATAGGATATTTAGTTTTAGAATATAAAGATGAAGTGTTGCAATAAACCTATCCAAAACGAAACCTACTTATAGTTCTTTGAAATGATTGTTTTATTAGTATATATTTAAATAATAATTTACTTAACCAATAATATTTGTAAACAAGAATAAACAATTTATTATTTGTGAAGTAATATTTTTAAATATGCAATGTAAGTTTGCATTTAGATATCCTATATGCGAGTGTATTTCTTTTAATTTTTTATAATTTTCTTTTTGTATGCAAAAATAGAAACATTGCATAGCATAAAAATATACAAAAAATAAATTAAATATTTAGTTTCTATGAAGGTTTAATACCAGACATCAATATTTGAAGTATAAGACCACTTAATATCATCACTACCATAACTGTATTTTTGCACATGTATTAACTTTAGTGTCCAACAATAGTTCCTGCTCCATTAAAACTATATTGTTCGATCGAATGCTGACACGGCGATTTCCATTCATTCGCGCCTTCGCGGGGAACGTGTCAAATATCTCTTCGCATAATGTTTCCAACGCTTTTAACGTAAAGCTAACAATTTGTCGACAACACAATGTTTCATTGCAGCCCAAACGGATTGAATAGGGTTAAAATCCATATAATTCTGCTTTTAGCATTAAGCCATTAAAAGGGATATTATTTTTGGTTAGCTATTCTTTTAGTTTTCGTGACCTCATACTGAAGTATTTATTAATTTGTAAGTTATGATACGGTGCACTCTCTATAAGTAAAACTGATCTTGATCAGTTTTTCTTCTAGCCATTTTTTATAACTATTAAAGCTCATTGCATCATAATAAATACCTCTATTTGATTTTGATTGAAATTTCAAATAGAAAATTTTACTAAAATTAGCTTAGTTTTTTCGTCTTTAGAGCGTTGAATTCAGATATGACTCTCACTGAGCTACGATTTCCTCGTATTGTATACTCACATTTATTTAAACCTCAGCTGGTACCGTTATTTTATAAAACTTAACTGGTACCGTGGGGTGCGCCAATACCCAAATTTAAAGTGATCAATACTTATCTCTGCATGAAGCAAAAAAGAACACACGTCTCATACAATATTTATTCGTCACTAAAAAACACAAAATTTTAATATTATTATTAAAAATGTTTTATTTATTTTATATAAAAATAAAACTTTTCTACCATAGTCAAATAAGATACGGAAAGACTTTATAGTGTACAAACTAATACAAACAGTATAGTTTTAATACAAACAGTAAATTATAATTTACTGTTTGTATTTTGCGAACGATTTTCGAAGTGGAAATTGAAACGTCAATAAACGTATTTTTATTTTTAATTGTGGCTTATTCCCAGTTAAATAGTAATTAATTTAAAATACCACAAGAAAATAGCTTCAGAACAATATAACCTTAAGGAACTTAGATTTCTAGGTATAATTTTTTATTTAAAACTTACTTGGAACAAACATATCCAATTACTAAAAAAATCATGTTTACATAACATAAATATTCTTAAAGTACTAGCAAATCATAACTGGGGCGCAGAAACAACACAGCTACTAAATATTTACAAATCCTTTATTATGGATCAATTGTATATAATTCAGCTAATTACTCAACATTAAAAAAATTAGATATTATACAAAATACTGCACTACAAATAGTTCTAGGAGCCTACAGAACCAGTCCAGTTGAAAGTCTTTATGTCTACACGCAAGCAAGCTATCAACTAAGCCAAACAACCCGGCCTACCCCTATGCTTTCTTCACACATTACCATTCTAATTACAATCAAAATCCTAATCTTCGACCATCATTTAGCAAAAGAATTAGCAACTTCATAGTTCAGGTTATTATGCATAAAAATATTAATTATACTCCCCCTGGGACTATACCAATTCCATATTGTAACACAGATCTGTCAACTTATACTAAGAACAATACCCCTTCATCTCTTTTTCTCCAATACTTCTACAATATAAAAAAAATAAATATTCATCCTGTCAACTGGTTTATACCGATGCATCAAAAATACCCGAATTGGAAACAGTATGATCCGGCATTATCACAGAGGATTCTGTGTTCAAGTTTCCACTACCTAAGGACTACTCAATATAATTTGCTGAACTTTTTACGATATCCAAAGCTGTACAACAAACTCTTAATCCACCTGAATACATGACAGTAATATAACAGATTTCTTAAGTGCAATCCAGGGAATTCAGAAAATATATCCGAATCATCCGATTTTAGAACAGATTAAAAAAGACCTTGTGACTCTAAAATAATCATAAACAACTACAAATGGCTCACTCAGACATGAAAAATGCATCAATGAGTACACAAAAAACTTATGGTTACGAAGATGGCAAATCTTATCAAATAATAAATTGCGGCAAGTAAAACCAGATCTATCAGCGAAACCACAAATTTTAGTAAAGCGAATGGACCAGGTTGTAATACATCGTATCCGAATAGGACATACCAGACTGACGCAGGAACACCTACTAAGGAAAGAACCTCCTAGAATATGCTACGCCTGTGACACCAATATAACTGTAGGTCACATTGTTATAGATTGTACACTATATCAAATGGAAAGAGAAGCTACTGGACTACCAAGTGATATAAAGTGCGCTTTAGACAGTGCCAATTGTGACAAAATCATTAGGTTTAAAAAAAAAACGAACTTGTATAATCAAATATAAGTGATACTTTAAGAAAAATTCTAAATTATAATCAATTTTGTAAAAACTTTCTAGTTTATATTTTATACTAATCATTATAATATATTATAGTCTATATTGTACCACCACTAGTAACCTTCTATGGTTGGTGCGGATTGTTTCAAATAAAAAAAATTAAATAATGACTTACTCATTAAATTGGCAGTTCTACATAGGACATATATGATAAGTGTATCTCAAAAGTCTCTTCAATCTATTATGCAATGAAAAAGATACGCTAGAGATTATTGAAGCAAAAATTTTCATTTCTTTCATAAGGAAAACAAGTTTAATTAAAGTGTGATTTTAATTTTAGAATCGCGGTACCCATATATTAAGTTTAATTTTAAAAATGCTTCATTTTTATTACTCCAGAAATTTTATTCGCATTTTTATCTCGCAATATAACAGGTAGGTGTCAGATTTTCTCCAGAATTAAAAGTTAAAATTAGTAACTAACGCTTCGCTGCATCTGTAAAACCAATTTTACAAGGATTACAAATTCGTAACAGCTCTAAAAATACCTTTTAAAAACATGAGATTACCAGATCAAATCGATAAAGTCAACATTTTTGTTTTTATTTGAAATTGTTTTTTGTTTTTTAATTTGATGAATTATAGTGTAGGCATTGCATGAAAGTTGCGATTATGTATTAAAATTATATTATTTTAACTCACGGTTGACTCATTTATCTGGATATATTGTAGATAAGCTGAATAATTGCCTTTTGTAATACTTTGTTTATAGTACTTTGTATACAAAATAAATTTATTAGTTTTCACATTTACCTTGAATAATGGATTGTGATAAATAACAAGTTTATACTTCATCTTATGTATTTATTTAATATACGGGATAACCCTATTAAATGTTACAACTAACTTTATACTGTATATTCACTAAATAATGTAAACTAACTAAAAATACATTATTCTCATACACCTGAATGTACAAATGTACAGATATATATATATATATATATATATACTGCCCTGCTAAGGAAAAGGGCAGTATCTGCAAAACATCTGTTTTAAAATAAATGGAAGTAAAGTTTCAAATTGGATTATTATACTTAAAAATGGATTATTTTCCTTATACACTTTTGTTGTATTGTCATGTGTGATACTAGCTTTGCTTTAAAAGAATAAAATCAATATAATAATTCAGTTTTTAATAAGAAATCACTTACTTATTTTTTTAACCAAAAAATGCCAAGCAAAAAGGCAGTATGTACAAGTTACTGCTCTTTTCCTTAGTAATGTAAAATTAACAAAAGCAGTAACTACACTTTTTTTTAACAAGATTTAATTAGCTAGTTAAAGTTACAGGTCTTAAAAAATTAGAAAAATGTAAAATTCTTAAAAAATTGTCTTTAACTTGTAGGTAGTCTCTTCCAGAATACTTTTCTATTTTCTGGAATAATATTTTGTAGCACTTGAAGTAATAATTGGTCTTTCCTTTCCCTTGGAAATTTTTTAGATGAGACTAGTTTGGTAGGTTCTGGTATCCCAGTCTTCAAAATCGGTTGCAAGAAAGCAAGCTCCTTGAAGTCTTCTGATTTGTCATACGTGCTTTTATACTGTAAGGTGTGTTTACCGCTTTCAAACTTCATGTGAACAATATCTTTGAGATAAGGTCTGTCTGGCTTGGCTTTTATTTTCGCTTCAGACTTTCAATTTTTCCACACAAAAAAGTTATCAACGTTCATTTTAAATACATCAACATGCCCTTTATTGGCAGCCTCTACGGAATCGACAAAATCATCAAAATCGCACGTTTTTTCTGTACTTTTAGTGACAGTTCCACCTGGTGATGAAAACTATCTGCACTCATAAAGGTGTCTCATTCTCGAAGTAGTAAACTTGAATTTCAGTAGCTTCAACTGCATTTGAGTTTAGTATTTTAATTAACAATGTTAATAAACACCAATTTTGATTCTGTGCACTACAATTGTCTAACCACAACACAAACTTTTTAGTATCACGGTATTGGTTGAAAAATACATTAAAAGTACTTGCAATATCTTCTTGATTTCTGCCAGATATAGCACAGTGCCACAGAACTGCTAGTGGTTTAAGCTTAGACTTTTTCCCTACAGGGGCAAATGTCTGGTTCTATGTTGTGAGGCGTGGTGCAAAGATGATTTGCTTGAACATTTCAAGTCGAGGTAGCATAATTATCTTTTCTAAATCTGTAATAAATATAACTTTATTTTTGTTAGTTTCGTTAATTTTTTCTGCAAATTCTTTGTATAATGTCCTGCTCTCTTTGACTAGTTTGTCATGGATTTTTTAATTATTACAAACATCACAGTCTTCAAACAAATTATCCTTTTTATGGTTGTGTAAATTTAAGTTTTCACAAACCTCACACTCCTCATTTCCTAGTCTTGCAAATGAAATTCTCTGTTCCTTCAAGATACGTCGGTACAGTTCATATGAAACACCTGACTTAAATTGTGGGTTTTTGATAATAAAGTCTCCGTGAGTAACTTCATTCTAACATTCAAATCATTGGTAAATAACTAGTTTTGCGAGCATGTTCTCTTCTGTAGTGTGGTACTTCAGGATGGAATGTCTCAATGTGATCGATTATAGCTTGGTGAGGACCCTTATTTACTGACGTTGTTCTGCCTCTTTTTAGGTGTTATTGCATTCATATCTGTAGAAAATATTGTGGTCAGAAATTTATCATTTTTTTTGTTAAAACCCAAGATGGTTAGAAAAAATGTTTTGCAAACTTTTTCCTTTTGACCATTTGAATGTGTTAAAAAGTATGTTACTGTTTTGTTTCTACTAATATTTCCACTGTTGGTAGTTCGCCTTTTAACATTACGTCTTTCGCATTGATTAAAAATAAAGTTCCTCTGTTATTCAAAATCTTCAATATTCAAAAAAGACTGATTGATAATCTTTCGTCGTTCTTCGTTAATTTTTATTGTACACCTAAATTTACATTCATTACAAGGAGGCTGAACGGTATAAGATTTCTGGTCTTTCTCTAATTTTAGCTTTCTACGTTCAACAGCTGTAAATTCTCTTTTCTTCCTCTTACGTTGCACACACCTTCAACAGTTGTAGTACTTTCTAATGGTTCAACACAATTTCTATTACCGTCGTTTGGCAATAAAGATGGATTTAAGCTATTATTCTGCAAAGAAGTTGGTTCGCTTGGACTGTTACCAACTATTCTATTAACATTTCCCAATTTATCATCATGACTAATATCTAAATCATCCTTGAACTCCAAAATAATAGTATTCTCATCTGGTATGATTTTATCAAGGTTTGCAGTACTCGTTAGTTGTTGTAGCTGCTCCAGGTCCAAAGAAGTTTCTGTCATTTCAAGTAGAGTTGTAGTGGTATTTGTCATTTCTTTTTCATTCACATTGTTGTCTGCCCATGTAGAATAACTTCTTTAACCTCTTTAACCTCTAACTACCTTCATACTCTGTCCATCATCGTTATAAATTTGCAATTCATTATCACATAAAAGAACATTATTTGATCGTACCTTTTTGTTAGCTTCTGGATCTACTTCATTTGATACTGTTGACACTGACGTCTTGTTTACTTTTTCAATCATAATTAATGTTTTACTATTTGTACATGATTCATGTGATATACTTTGTGCTAGTCCTAACTGTCCTAATACTTTTACTTCTTGAAGAAACGAAACTTTTACTCATTTTAATAATACAAAATTGACAATGAAATATTACTTAAAAACAGTTTGTGAACATAACATCACCTGTCAATAAGAAGATTAAACTCAAACTCACTAGGACGAAACAGCTGGGAGGCAATGCCAAGCAAATCGGCAGTATCTACATCAAACTACGGATAAAAGCAGTAACTGCAGTCAGATAGTCAGATACTGCTTTCTTGATTGGTACACTGTATTTGCTGCTCTTTTGCTTAGCAATAGGTAGTTCAACCTTGTACTTACTGCTTATGATATATGCTATATCTCAATATATATATATATATATATATATATATATATATATATATATATATATATATATATATATATATATATATATATATATATTACACAGATATATAATTCAATCTTAATACCTATAAACCCAGCAGTTATTTCCATGATTCTAAGATCCAACACTATACAGATGAGAATTTGGAATAAATAAGAATAAATAAATAAGAACATTAAAAATAAAAAAAAAAATTATTAGGTATTACCTTAATACAATAAAATCTAGTTATTAGAAGATTAAAAGTTAAGTTTCCACACTCTAAGGTACCAGTAACCAGAGAGTTTTAATTCTTGAATAACTGTATCGTTATTTGTTGGTCAAAAAATAAGAACGCTTGATTAATTTAAATAATTTTAATAAATTGTACAGAAAAAACCTTTTAATTTATTTGATCATTACAAATAATACATAGAATATTAGATTTAGAATGTCTTTTACAAGTGTACACTACATTGTGTAAATTTCATAGAGGTATCCGACTTGATTTTTTCACTGTAACAAGTGCAGCATCTACCACGTTTAGCTGGATTTTTGTCTTCTTGGTGGGTTACTGGTTGCTCCGGAAATATCTTGGACAGGAAGTCGGTTATATCACGTGGAAGTGTTTTAATTTGTGATCGTCTATGAAGGTGTTCTTTCATCAAGTTCATTGCAAGGTTTTTGAGAAAATGTCTTATTTTAAGTGATTTTCCAGAATTTGCAGCGCAATGTAGAACAAAAGCATTTATTCCTACAATATTCATTAAATTATAGAATATAACACACAGCCATCTTTTAGTAATTCGTGAAATACTGTATGATGAACATAATTTATCTACAGTATCAACTCCTTCTTTTGTTTTATTGTAATCTAAAATCAACTGTGGTTTCTTAGTATCCATGTCAACTGTATTTTCGTTATGCATAGACGATAATAATATGAGTGACTTATTTTACGCGGCACGTAAGAGGTAATCATATAATCTTTTTGAAATCCAAATATGCTAGGTTGAACTGCCCTTGGTTTATGTGGAAGAAATTCTTGAGGAATTTCTCTTTTGTTATTCTTCAGCGTCCCAAGCAGAGTAACTTTCTTTTGCAGCAAATATCTAGCTAACGGAATACTAGTATAAAAATTATCTGTTGGTATGTTTCTTCCTGTCATTTCTATGGACTCTATTAGACGTTTTACAACCTCAAAGGCCGAATTTGATAAGTCGTATGGGCCACTTGACTGTTTACCGCAATATATCTCTAAATTGGCGGTATAAAATGTTAGAGCATCACAAAATGCGTACATTTTTATCCCGTACTTAGCAGGTTTGTTGTATATATATTATATCCAGCTACACCTACCTCTAAAGGGATGGAGCATTTCATTAATTGTTGTATACTCTGATAAATTATACGAGTTTTGATAATTGTTTATAAATCTGTCAGAAAGCGATCTAATTGCCGACAGCTTGTCTATTTAACATATTTCACTCCTTGTATGTTTATCATTAAATCTCAATGAACGTGCCATAAATAGGAAACGTTTGTAGCTCATTACTGCTCGAACAATAACAATCCCTGTGCCATCTTTTTCTCAAAGTTCCATCACATTTGTGTGATTACCGTGCTTTATGCCAATCAAATAGAGGAGTCCAAAAAAGGCCAATAACCCACTCCTGTCCATATTCTTGCAATCTCTATCTCTCAAATATTGCGTTTTATCTCTATGTTCATTTATATATAAATTGGTAAAAATTAGAATTTAATCAACCATATCAACATTGATAATAGTAAAAAACGCATAAATTTCTGTTTTTATTGGACGTGCAGATCCTTTTAATCCCGGTGGTACTCTCATTAATATTTTGTTTCTTTGTCTTAGATGTGGCAAACGAAGTTTTATACCACTTACTTGTTTTATCCTTGCCAATGAATGTATCTTCAACGTTTTCGTAAAACAGTTCCTCCACATCTGACATATCTTGCTCTGAACATGTGTCATCGTGGTTCTCCTCAATTTGTTGTTCATCCAGATCACTATCACTTTTCAATATTTCATCTGTTTCATCTTCAAATCTGTCATATTATTTAGAATTTCCTCTAATTGTGCTTGGGTTAACACTTCCTTTGGATTTTTAGGAGACATGGCGTAATCTAAAATTATAAAATATGTTATAATGTAGAATTCTACAATATTCTAATATGTTTTACCTATAATATTATTTCTTATAAATAATTATATTACTAACAATTTTACTTACCAATAAAATTTCAATTTCTCGAAAAAGATATATAACATATTAGTTATTTAAAAAAAAATGTGCGAATTTCACTACCAGGCAGCAATTGTCTGCCTCGATGTACTATTCACAATAAAGTACGATAACTAACTAATTGGATTTGGATTTCACAAGACGATGATGGGTACCGACTAAGGATTAACCGATAAGGGAATTTTAAAAATATCAAGTACATAGCGTATCCCGTTAACACTTTTCCTGGAAATATTGAGTTTACGCAGAAATTACTGCGGCGCGCCTGGCTGAAGGTTAAGTGTCGTGTCCCAATCGGAGATTGGATATCATCACCATTATCTTTACTCTATCTACTGTTGCTCTGAAGAGTTCTATAGAACTTAATTTAAACCAGTCCCTTCAATTCTTCAACCAAGACACTCTCCTTCTTCCTATACTCCTTCCTCCTCTTATCTTTCCCTGTATTTTCAGCCTTAGAAGTTCATATCGCCGTCCCCTCATTATATCTCAGATATTGTAACTTTCTTATTTTTATTGTGTTTATTATTTCGCATTCTTTACCCATTTCTCGCAATACTTCCGTGTTAGTTTTCTTCTGTGTTCATGCTGGTCTAAACGTCCTCCTGTAACACCACATTTCAAAGGATTGTAACTTATTTATGTGTTCTTGCTTCAATGTCCAGCCTTCAAGTCCATGTTGCAGTATCGAAAACACGTAGTATATCTCAGTGCTCTTAGTCTCAGTTCTAATCTAAGGTCTTTGTTGCAGATAATTGTTTTCATTTTCTTTAACGCATTTCTTGCTATTTCTATCCTGGCTCTTATTTCGGTTGTTTAATCATTATTGTCTGAAATCTAGGTTCCTAAGTATTTGTATTTATCAACCATTTCTATCGGTACATTTCCCAAATGTATGTTTGTTGGTATATTTGTTTTCTCAGCAACTAAATATCCAACTCTTCTATGCTTGTATCAGCCTGCAGCTTCTTTAACTTTTTTGTGCATATTGAATGAATCGTATTTCTGCTGTAATAGCTGTATATCCGCACATTGTTCTCTTAGCTACGTGTCCTTAGCCATTTTAATTGCTTTTTTGATCTCTTTGTCTATTCTTTTGTATAATCCCTTGTTCTGATCTTTGACCTTTCGCCTATCTTCCATCGTATCTAGAATCTCATTTGTCATCCACAATTTTTTCTTAATTCTTGGTGGCTTGGAGAATTTTTCTTTCTATGCAACTTTTCTAGTTCCTAGTCTATTAAATTAGTTTGAATATCGGTATTCAAATTGCTATGTATATAGGTGCTATTTTACAATCTGCTCTGTGCGTTGGTCTTTGAATAGCCTGATGTATTTTGGGTTGACTCTACGTCGAATCTTCTTTCGCCTGACCATCATTTTTCAAATCAGTGGGTGGTGGTCTGACTTGATATCAGCTTCTGGGTATGTCCTGACTGATGTAATTCTGTTATAAAATCTTTTATTAATCAAAATGTTATCTATTTGATTTCTGACTATGTGGCCTGAAGCATCTTGAGATGATTTCCACGTGAATATTCATCTGTATGTGAGTTTGAAGTAAGTTTTAGTAATTACAAACTCTTCTTCTGATACCATTTCTTTCTCCAAGCCCAAATTGTCCTAAAAATTCTCCCGATTTTCTCCTACCAATCTTGGCATTTAAATCACCCATAATCAAGGTTACATCTTTTTTTAGAAGGTTTTTCAAGGTGTCGGATAATTCATTATAGAATGATTCACTTATGTCGTCTGGTTGGTCAGCGCCAGAAAGATATACCTGAATAATGTTATTTGTTATTTGGTAGGTATCAAGTTAAAGGAGGAGCATTTTTCCGACATGGGTACAAAGTTTCTAAGATGCCTGGCAGTTTCTTGATTTAAAATAATACCTACTCTATTTTCGAGTCTTTCGTTGCGGCTACCTGAATAATGTATGTAATGATTGGTTATTTCACATTGCCCAGAGTTCATCCATCTGTTGCTTATTCCCATGATATCTGTTGATAGTCTATCTATCTCATTAATTGGAATATCAGTCTTATCTGCCTCTTAATAATGTTTTAACATTCCATGTGCAGATCGTGAGCATTTTCTTTGCACTAGATTGGCAAGGATTTCGTCTGTTGGCGACCGAGAAGGTCTTGCCGTCTTGTGATTGTCCTTCTCTGCCGGATCTTGGTATCCCAATCTTATTATCAGTATTATCTTTTTATTGACTACTTAGCCTATTGCTGGTTATAATGGTGATACTCTTTGAGTCTGTTGTGCAGTGGTTCCCGTTGGCCAGCAAGTAGGGGATTGCTTATACCGGCAATCACCCGATCAACTTTTCACCATATCTGACTACCCTCACTTTTTTTTGGACTGAGGTGAAAAGATTCGTAAAATCGACTAGGGAAGGTGTCCCTAGTACTGTTGGATTCAACTAAAGGACCAGAGACATACGCCGGCGGCACGATGTCAAACTATGTGACAGAGGGCCCCTGCCAGGTCGCCTACCAACTAAAACCACCCCCTCTTCGACCCGTGGTATCCCTGGACTAGGGATGGCGGTTTTTGACAAAACACCGGTTTTCGGTTATACCGTTTTTTTTTGCTTACTGTTTAACCTGGCAGTTATAACCGACCAAAAAAACCGGTTTTTCTAAAAACCGGTTTTCGGTTTTTTTATTTCAGTAGATTAGAAAGTTACATTTACAATTCACTTTATATTGCGATACTACATTCGACTCGATATCAATATGATCAAAATTAGTACTATCGAAAGAACATCAATATCAATGTAAATACAACACAATTTTTTGTGTTTTTTGAGAAAAAAATTCCCCAACAAAAATTTCCCAGACTCTTTCAAATGGGATTTAAAGAAAATAATATCAACATTAATATTTTACTTAAAAATAAATTGGATAATGCAATTCATCTTTTATTTTTACTACTTACCATCAAAAAAAATTATCATCATAACAATTATCACTTTTAACTCATTTACGACTTCCGGTATGGGTATAAATCGTTTTGAAAACGTAGGAAACTCCTTGGAGATTCGTATTCGTAATCGGTAACTCGATATTCATAGTCATTATTTTTGGTAATCAGAAAAAGCAATTTACCCACTTTCAATGTCAAGAGCCAAGTGTGAAAAATAGATGATGTATAAATATCAG
Organism: Diabrotica balteata; assembly: GCA_918026665.1. Taxonomy (NCBI): domain Eukaryota; kingdom Metazoa; phylum Arthropoda; class Insecta; order Coleoptera; family Chrysomelidae; genus Diabrotica; species Diabrotica balteata. Next base: position 89,901,033 of record OU898283.1, read on the forward strand.
ATCAGTTCTTATGTAAAAATATTATGATTACAAATACTTTTTCAACGAAATACTATAATAAAATTTAATTGTTTCTGGCTGATGTGACTTTCAGTTTGGTTCTGTATTTATAAAATAAAATAAAAATTTAATTTTAGTTTTGTTTAGAATAATTACTTGAGAATAATAATTATGATTGTGTGGGATCCAAAATAATATCTAACCTAATGCTAATCACTGTAAAAACCTAATAACCGGTTTTTACTTTAAAAATAAAAAACCGGTTATAACCGGGACAAAAAAACAACCGATAAAACCGGTTATTTCGAAGTAAAAAATTGGTTTTCGGTTAAAACCGGTAGGTTTTTCCCATCCCTACCCTGGACGAGTTCATTAGCGAACGAAACATGGGGATACCACGCGCAGACTGGGTTAAAGGTGCCCTTATGGCTATTTATTTTAGTTACAGCACTTACCTAAAAGCAGTAAGCGTGTAGGGAAGGAGACCTAGTTCCCAAGCAGAGAAAACTTGAGAGCTTAAAAAGGGGGGTTACCGTAGAGGGTAACATTTGGTACATTTTTGTACAGAAAAGAAAAAGAAAGAAAAAAAAAATGTTTATGTTTTTTTTATTATTTATTTTTGTATTTGACCCCTCACCCAGCTTGTTCGGCTCTTTCTATTATAGTCTTCCTTTTCATGATACCTGTTATATGGTTGATTATATATTCAAAATTCTCTTTGCTGGTCATTAAAATCTGCATGATGTTGTTGGGCGCGATCGCGCCGAATCTATTCTGCAGCCTTTGTTGTTCGTAGGCGAAAACATTACACCGGAAGATACAATGTTCCGCATCGTTCCTCTCGTCACCCGAGGTGCATATGTCATCGTTAATTTTTTTAATGCCATATGTGTAGGATCTGAAAGATCCATGACCGGTCAGGAATTGAGTAAAATAGTAATTTACTCTTTTAAATTTACAGTTGTACCATGCTACAACATCGGGGATAAGCGTTTTGGTCCAACGAGCCTTCGTGGTCTGTACCTCCCATTCTTTTTGCCATTCTATAAGCATGTTCACTCGTATGGTCCTTCTTACCTGAGGTAGGTGACCGTCGTGGGCTTCATACAGCATTTGTCTTTCTTTGGCAAGCAGGTGGATGGAAGCGTTCCCGCAATCACCTGTAAGGCCAGCGTAGAAGTGGTTCAGTACGCGCTCACCACTTTTAAAAGGGGCGTTAATCCAGACGGGAGTTCCATATAGAAGGGTCGATTGCACTACTTGAAGGTACAATTTTCTCTTGTTGCTGCTGGGTCCTCCTATGTTAGGTATTATTTTTTGGATAGCTGCCGTCCGTTTATCCGCCTTCTTAACCACGTAAAGTTGTGTTATAGAGGTAGTACCTTTTATCGGAACGACCACATCGAGCATCATAGACGGGAGATGGTTCTTGATAACTGGTCCTCATTAGACAACTAACTCTCACTTATGGCTCCATGTGCCACTCCCCGGGCAACTGCATTGGTCTGCAGGCTAAACTAAGTGAGGGTAGCCAGATATGGCGACAATTCCACCGAGCGATTGCCGGTATAAGCAATCCCCCACTTACCTACCAACGGCTTCGGGCGGATGAGTTGGTAAGTTACAGGGCACTCTTTTGTCCTGAGATAGAGAAATCTGTCTCGAAGGCGGATAAATCAAGGAATGGTCAACGGCGTAAGGATACAGAAGGCAACGGGAAACCACTGTATTAATGATCTTTAAGATTCCCTAGTATAATCATGATGGCAAATGTCACACCAATCACTCATGTTACTGATCATGGACCTCGGAACCCAAGATCCGGCAGGAGAGGAAAACCACAGACAGACCATAGGGCCTCTCGGGTCGTGAACCAGCGAAATCCCTGTGTAAGTAATATCAATCACCTTAAGATATTAAGAATAGCGACGTGGAATGTAAGAAGCCTCTTTGCAGCAGGTAAATTAAATAATGTAGCCCTTGAAATGGAAAACCTTAAAATTGATGTCCTAGGTATAAGTGATGTACAGTGGCCAGGATCAGAAAAATGCACGAATCACAGTGGAACACTTTATTATTCAGGCACTATCAGTTCAACTCATCGTTACATTGTCGCTGTCTTGGTATCAAAGAAAATTAGTAACTGTGTAACAAGCTTTACTCCCTTCTCTGATAGAATAATGACACTACAACTTCAGTCAAATAAACAAATTATAAATATTATACAAGTATATGCTCCTACAGCTGATAAAGATGATGATGAAATTGAAAGTTTCTATTACGATCTGGAACAAATTCTAAAATCAATGAAGAAACATCATACTACAGTAGTAATGGGCGATTTTAATGCCAAAATTGGACATGGATGTGTGGACGGATATGTGGGTGACTATGGATTAGGAGAACGAAACGAACGAGGAGACCGTATGGTACAATTTTGTCAAGCGGAGGAGTTAGTAGTTGCTAACACTCTTTTTAAGTTACCTAACAGACGACTGTACACATGGAAATCTCCGAGTGACACCAAAGGTAGAGTAGTCAGAAACCAAATTGACTTTGTCCTTGTTAGTCAAAGATTCCGCAACTCTATACTCTCAGCTAAAATCTACCCAGGAGCAGATATAGGCTCGGATCATAATCCTGTAGTAGTCACATTAAGAATAAAACTAAAGATCATTAAAAAACACATACAGAAACAAATTGACGTGAGAAGACTGAATGAACAACATATAAAAGAGAAAACAATAGTGAACATCAAAGAAAATTTACAAAATATAGAGAAACTGAATAGAAATACTGATAACATAGACCAAAAATGGGAGAATATTAAACATGCCGTAATGTTGGCAGGGAGAGAAAATTTAACACCGAAAGATAGGAAACATAAAGAATGGATGAATGAGGAAATACTACAGTTGATGCGTGAAAGAAGGGTACACAAAACAAATAATCCGATAAGATACAAAGAAACAGATTAACTGATAAAAAAGAAAATAAGAGAAGCTAGAGAAAGATGGCTAAGTGAGCAATGCCATGAAATGGAACAATTGGAGCGAAAATATGACTTTTTTAATGTACACAAAAAGATTAAAGTAATGACAGGAAGGAGAAGAACAACACAGACAGGACAGATCAAAGATACAGATGGTATAATTATAACAGATTTACAACAAAAAATAAACCGATGGACAGAATACATATCACAACTGTTTGATGACAAAGATAGACAAGAAATCTCAAACGAATATACAGATGATACAGGGCCTGATATAATCAGAGAAGAAATAGAATATGCAATCAAACAAGTAAAAAGTGGTAAGGCCCCCGGTCCTGATGAAATTTTCGTAGAACTGCTCAAACTTATGGACGATGAATCTATTAAAATACTCCTAGATCTATTTAACACAATATATAGAACTGGAATAATACCTAGGGAATGGCTCCATTCGACCTTTATACTACTGCCAAAAAAGGCAAATACAAAGGAATGCAACGAATATCGTACGATAGCTTTGATGAGTCATGCTCTAAAACTGTTCTTAAAAATAATTCATAATAGGATCTATAGGAAATTAGACGTAGACATCAGTAACACTCAGATGGGATTCAGAAAAGGGCTGGGTACAAGGGAGGCTCTGTTTGCAATGAACGGTCTCTCACAGAGATGCTTAGACATGAACCAAGAAATTTACGCCTGCTTTATTGATTTCGAAAAGGCCTTTGACAAAGTACAACATGAGACCACTAAGACAAGTTCTAATAAAGAAAAATATAGACAGCCGAGATATTCGAATTATATGCAATCTATATTGGAATCAAACAGCAAATGTCAAGGTTGAGGGCAGACTAACAGAAGAAATTCAAATCCGTCGAGGAGTCCGGCAGGGATGTATCTTATCGCCACTTTTATTTAATCTGTATAGTGAAGCTATCTGTGAACAAGCACTCGAGGAAGAAGATCTTGGTCTGATAATAAATGGTGAGACGATCAACAATATAAGGTATGCTGACGATACAGTTCTCCTAACGGGAACGCTAGTAGAACTACAACATCTCGTTCAAAGTCTCAATATATACTGTAACAGTTACGGCTTGAAAATTAATTTGAAAAAAACTAAATTTATGGTAATCACGAAATCAAAGAACATCAGAGCTAATCTTGTAATAGACAATACAACGATTGAGCGTGTGCCCTGTTATAAATATCTAGGTGCTTGGATCACAGACGATACTGATCAAACAAAAGAGATTAGATGTAGAATAGAAATCGCTAGATCAGTCTTTAATAGAATGCGCAAACTCTTTTGCAATCGTGATATCAATATAAAGTTACGAATACGAATGCTGCGGTGTTATGTCTTTTCTACCCTGTTATATGGAGTTGAGGCTTGGACACTAAAACAGTTGACCATAAAAAACATCGAAGCTTTCGAGATGTGGTGCTATAGGCGCATTCTCAGAATATCATGGATGGACCGCTTCACTAACACGCAAGTACTTCAAACTTTAGACAAAAGATGCGAAATTCTAAATGAGATAAAAACTAGAAAGATGGAATACTTGGGGCACATTGTGAGAGGTGAAAAGTACGAACTTTTAAACAACATCATGCAGGGCAAAATTAAGGGCAAAAGAAGTGTTGGAAGAAGAAAAATATCGTGGCTTCGTAATCTACGTGAATGGTTCGGGTGTAGTTCGATTGAACTTTTCAGGCGCGCTGCTAACAAAGTCGCAGTGGCCATGATGATTTCCAATCTCCGCCAGGAGTGGCACGAGAAGAAGAAGAAGTATTTGGAAGGTCAGGTCCGGCCCATTCCTTGGAGCTTGAAGGATAACCACTCCTGTCTTGTGGCCTGCGAGTTCGAGATCATTATTTTCCATCCACCTGTTATCTTTCTCGCAGCATTCGTTTACAATTTCCACAAGGTCCCAGTGGAAGACTACTCTCACTTAGTCTAGCCTGCAGACCAATGCAGTTGCCCAGGGTGTGGCACATGGAGCCATAAGTGAGAGTTAGGTGTCTTATGGAGAACAGTTTTCAAAAACCATCTCCCGCCTATGACGCTCGATGTGGTCTTTCCGATAAAAGGTTCTACCACTATAACAGTTTTATATTTTTCCCAAACGAGTCACAAGTACTTCTTTTTTCTTACTCTTATATATATATATATATATATATATATATATATATATATATATATATTATATATATATATATATATATATATATATATATATTAATATATATATATATATATATATAATATATATATATATATATATATATATATATATATATATATATATATATATATATATATATATATATATATATATATATATATATATATATATATATATATATATATATATATATATATAGCTTTGAGGTTTATTGGGATTTATTCAGCGGTGAAATAAGTGTACTCTTTAAACTAAGTTTCAAGCTTTCGAAAATGTTTATTTTCATCATCAGAAAAAAACTGAAAATAAAGTGCGACTGTTAGTAAATCATCCTCGAAATTAGTTGTAGAAAACGGTTTTTTTTTATAAAAAACGATAAAAACTTACGTTATTGAGGTTCGTCTTTCGTGGATGTTTCACTTACAGGTGACAATATTACGCACCACTCATTGATTGAGTCAAATTTTAAAATATTAAACACATATAAAACTTTCATGGTGTATAAGACCAAACTTAATAAATTATTATACTTTTAACACATAAGAAAAAGACAGTTAAAAAAGTTTACAACGGCCACGTGTGCCGGCCAACTGTTGAATGAAAGGTTAAGAGTAACTGTCATTCCTGGACATGGCAAATGACAGTACTTCTTCTTATTTCTTTGTCTTATGTAGTACTACTGTTGTTACACATCAAATTATTGACAAAGGTAGTATTGGAAAAAACACAGAATTTAATAAAGAAACTGTGAAAAATATAACGAAACCTGGAAACTTTACAATGAATCAGTCATTGAAATATCATTGAAATGTGATGATCCATCCAAATATAATAGGTAGGAGTATATAGTGCTCAATTGATTAATGTCACTCCTTTTGTTCATTGCATTTGAGTTTTGTGCAATGAATGCCATTTCTAAAAAGAGTCTTTTATTGTAATTGGACTCCGTAGCTAAAATTTTAACTGCATCGTAATTCATAATATGATGTTCTTTATTTACATGTTCTGCCAGTGCAGATCTTTCTGGGTATAGTCTACTGTCGCTACGATGACTGATTAGGCGACTGCCTATTTTGCGTGTGGTTTGTCCCACATATATTAAATTGCAGTTGTTGCAAGGGATTTGGTAGACAACGTTGGAACAATCTTTGATGTTACTTTTATCTTTAACCTTAGAATATATAGATCTTACCGTTAATGATGTTTTATAAGCTATTTTCAAATTGGTGAAATCTTTAAAAAGTCTTGTTAGTCTGGGTGTTATGCTTTTGATGTATTTCAGTGAGGTATATGAGCAATTGGTATTATGTTCTCCATTTGTGGCATTGATTTGTATCTCATCATTTCGGCGTGTTATGTTAGGGGTCAAACTAAATAGAATTTTGGTGACTAAGGGTTTTGGATATGAATTGTCCATGAACAGGTTGAACAGGATTCTTAGGTTCTTCTGGTGGAAAGAAGGGTCACTGATGGAAATGATTCTAGCCTTCATTTGTTTAAGTAGGTTGATTTTTATTGAATGTCTATGGTATGACCAATAGTTGAGGAAGCGTCCAGAACTATGAGGTTTTCTATGCCAGTCGATAACAAGGGAGTTATTTGGGGTTCTAATGAACCGGGTGTCAAGAAAGGGGACTGAGCATAGATCGTCCTCATGTTCGATTGTGAACTGTAGTAGAGGATCATACCTATTAAATACATTTAATATTTCTGTGGATCCATTGCTGGGGATAGCTAGGATTAAGTCATCCACATACTTTTTTACAAAAGGAATATGAAAGGACAATTCTGGGATAACCATATCTAATAGATGATCCATCACATAGCAGGCCAAAATGGGTGAGATAGTAGCTCCCATAGGAGTTCCTTGTGTTTGTTTAAACACAGTATTATTGAATGTGAAATAGGTGTTATTAAACAGAAAAGATATGAGTTTTTTGAAGTACTTCAAGTTGATATTACAGTGAGAACTGATAAAATTCCAATTGTTTTCAATAGCTGTTTAAGCTGCATCTAAGTGAACATTGGTGAATAATGAAACTACATCCAGACTGACAATCACATAGCCATCCGGTAATTGATAGTTGTTAAAGTTATTGAAAACATCAAACGAGTTTTTTATGTAATATTCATTTGACACATATGCATTGGATAAGATTTCAGTTAAAAAAGATGCTAATAAGTTGGTGGGGGCACCAATACATGCAACAATGGGACGAACTGCAAGCTGTGGTTTGTGAATTTTGGGCAGAGCGTAAAATTTAGGTATAACACCTTTGTAGCTAGTTAGTTTTTTCTTTGTAGCTTCATCTATCTGCCTTGAGTTACACAATTCCTTAATGAGGTTGTTACATCTGGTTTGAACATTGTTGGTTGGATCTCTGTTCAACCTTTCATAAACATTATCGGAATTTAGCAATTCAAGACATAGATCTAGATATCTCTGCTTTTCCAGAACTACAGTTACATTACATTTGTCTGAAGGCATGGCAATAATGTTAGTGTTTTCACTAAGAAACTTGCGAGTTTTTTGTAACATAGCTCTGAAAAAGTTAAAGTTATTTTTGTTACTGTTTTTATGTAAGTAATCAGTAATAATGTATGTTGACCTAGCTATAAGTATGTCCCTCTGATGCACATCAGTGACTGAATGTAAGATTGTTTCAACGTCAGCTAACATATCCTTAATAGGGATATCTTTCCCTAAGATTGGTTCTATGCTGAACTTAGGACCCAAAGACAAAAATCTAGAGATATCATCTGGTAAAGTTACATTGGAAAGGTTCTTAATCCAACCCGGTTTTGTCTTAAGTTTTAAGTTCAGCTCAAGATTGAATAGCCTATTATATTTGTTAGTGTTGCTTAATTTGGTTTTGTGAAAAATTCTGTTATATGATACTTGTTGTTTACTAGAAAAGTTATTAAAAATGAATTCAGAAGTTAGTTCAATGATGTTTCTTTTTGATTTATTTAAGTTGGACTCTAAACTGTTAATGACTTTAATACAATTAGAAATTTCTAAGTTCAAGATTCTGTTTTCTAACCTGGTAAATTGTAAAGTGTCCTTGTTCGACTGGATGTCCTGTCTTTGCAACAATTTAGTGATGGATGAAGTGGAATGTGTAATGTGTGAAGGTGTGATGTTGGATGATCTACAGCGTAATAGAAAACACCTCTTGTTGTATTCTCTTGCAAGTTTATGTTTGGTCTTAGCCCAATCTTTGAGTGCTCGTACTGCGGGGTCACCATAGCGATATGCGATGTCTCGATAGAATCCCATGCCTTAAAAAAGAAAAGAAAAAGAAGTCTTTGCTGACAACGTTAGAAAACGGAGCTTTGAGGTTTATTGGGATTTATTCAGCGGTGAAATAAGTGAAATAAATGATGAAATATATATAAATAAATGGTGAAATAAATCTTATTTCACCGCTGAATAAATCCCAATAAACCTCAAAGCTCCGTTTTCTAACGTTGTCAGCAAAGACTTCTTTTCCTTTTCATTTTTAAGGCATGGGATTCTATCGAGACATCGCATATCGCTATGGTGACCCCGCGGTACGAGCACTCAAAGATTGGGCTAAGACCAAACATAAACTTGCAAGAGAATGCAACAAGAGGTGTTTTCTATTACGCTGTAGATCATCCAACATCACACCTTCACACATTACACATTCCACTTCATCCATCACTAAATTGTTGCAAAAACAGGACATCCAGTCGAACAAGGACACTTTACAATTTACCAGGTTAGAAAACAGAATCTTGAACTTAGAAATTTCTAATTGTATTAAAGTCATCAACAGTTTAGAGTCCAACTTAAATAAATCAAAAAGAAACATCATTGAACTAACTTCTGAATTCATTTTTAATAACTTTTCTAGTAAACAACAAGTATCATATAACAGAATTTTTCACAAAACCAAATTAAGCAACACTAACAAATATAATAGGCTATTCAATCTTGAGCTGAACTTAAAACTTAAGACAAAACCGGGTTGGATTAAGAACCTTTCCAATGTAACTTTACCAGATGATATCTCTAGATTTTTGTCTTTGGGTCCTAAGTTCAGCATAGAACCAATCTTAGGGAAAGATATCCCTATTAAGGATATGTTAGCTGACGTTGAAACAATCTTACATTCAGTCACTGATGTGCATCAGAGGGACATACTTATAGCTAGGTCAACATACATTATTACTGATTACTTACATAAAAACAGTAACAAAAATAACTTTAACTTTTTCAGAGCTATGTTACAAAAAACTCGCAAGTTTCTTAGTGAAAACACTAACATTATTGTCATGCCTTCAGACAAATGTAATGTAACTGTAGTTCTGGAAAAGCAGAGATATCTAGATCTATGTCTTGAATTGCTAAATTCCGATAATGTTTATGAAAGGTTGAACAGAGATCCAACCAACAATGTTCAAACCAGATGTAACAACCTCATTAAGGAATTGTGTAACTCAAGGCAGATAGATGAAGCTACAAAGAAAAAACTAACTAGCTACAAAGGTGTTATACCTAAATTTTACGCTCTGCCCAAAATTCACAAACCACAGCTTGCAGTTCGTCCCATTGTTGCATGTATTGGTGCCCCCACCAACTTATTAGCATCTTTTTTAACTGAAATCTTATCCAATGCATATGTGTCAAATGAATATTACATAAAAAACTCGTTTGATGTTTTCAATAACTTTAACAACTATCAATTACCGGATGGCTATGTGATTGTCAGTCTGGATGTAGTTTCATTATTCACCAATGTTCACTTAGATGCAGCTTTAACAGCTATTAAAAACAATTGGAATTTTATCAGTTCTCACTGTAATATCAACTTGGAGTACTTCAAAAAACTCATATCTTTTCTGTTTAATAACACCTATTTCACATTCAATAATACTGTGTTTAAACAAACACAAGGAACTCCCATGGGAGCTACTATCTCACCCATTTTGGCCTGCTATGTGATGGATCATCTATTAGATATGGTTATCCCAGAATTGTCCTTTCATATTCCTTTTGTAAAAAAGTATGTGGATGACTTAATCCTAGCTATCCCCAGCAATGGATCCACAGAAATATTAAATGTATTTAATAGGTATGATCCTCTACTACAGTTCACAATCGAACATGAGGACGATCTATGCTCAGTCCCCTTTCTTGACACCCGGTTCATTAGAACCCCAAATAACTCCCTTGTTATCGACTGGCATAGAAAACCTCATAGTTCTGGACGCTTCCTCAACTATTGGTCATACCATAGACATTCAATAAAAATCAACCTACTTAAACAAATGAAGGCTAGAATCATTTCCATCAGTGACCCTTTTTTCCACCAGAAGAACCTAAGAATCCTGTTCAACCTGTTTATGGACAATTCATATCCAAAACCCTTAGTCACCAAAATTCTATTTAGTTTGACCCCTAACATAACACGCCGAAATGATGAGATACAAATCAATGCCACAAATGGAGAACATAATACCAATTGCTCATATACCTCACTGAAATACATCAAAAGCATAACACCCAGACTAACAAGACTTTTTAAAGATTTCACCAATTTGAAAATAGCTTATAAAACATCATTAACGGTAAGATCCATATATTCTAAGGTTAAAGATAAAAGTAACATCAAAGATTGTTCTAACGTTGTCTACCAAATCCCTTGCAACAACTGCAATTTAATATATGTGGGACAAACCACACGCAACCTAGGCAGTCGCCTAATCAGTCATCGTAGCGACAGTAGACTATACCCAGAAAGATCTGCACTGGCAGAACATGTAAATAAAGAACATCATATTATGAATTACGATGCAGTTAAAATTTTAGCTACGGAGTCCAATTACAATAAAAGACTCTTTTTAGAAATGGCATTCATTGCACAAAACTCAAATGCAATGAACAAAAGGAGTGACATTAATCAATTGAGCACTATATACTCCTACCTATTATATTTGGATGGATCATCACATTTCAATGATGTTTCAATGACTGATTCATTGTAAAGTTTCCAGGTTTCGTTATATTTTTCACAGTTTCTTTATTAAATTCTGTGTTTTTTCCAATACTACCTTTGTCAATAATTTGATGTGTAACAACAGTAGTACTACATAAGACAAAGAAATAAGAAGAAGTACTGTCATTTGCCATGTCCAGGAATGACAGTTACTCTTAACCTTTCATTCAACAGTTGGCCGGCACACGTGGCCGTTGTAAACTTTTTTAACTGTCTTTTTCTTATGTGTTAAAAGTATAATAATTTATTAAGTTTGGTCTTATACACCATGAAAGTTTTATATGTGTTTAATATTTTAAAATTTGACTCAATCAATGAGTGGTGCGTAATATTGTCACCTGTAAGTGAAACATCCACGAAAGACGAACCTCAATAACGTAAGTTTTTATCGTTTTTTATAAAAAAAAAACCATTTTCTACAACTAATTTCGAGGATGATTTACTAACAGTCGCACTTTATTTTCAGTTTTTCCTGATGATGAAAATAAACATTTTCGAAAGCTTGAAACTTAGTTAAAAGAGTACACTTATTTCACCGCTGAATAAATCCCAATAAACCTCAAAGCTCCGTTTTCTAACGTTGTCAGCAAAGACTTCTTTTCCTTTTCTATATATATATATATATATATATATATATAATATATATATATATATATATATATATATATATATATATATATATATATTATAAAATTAGTTTGTCTTGGGTTTAGGTTCAATAAGTAATGTTAAATTTGGAACTTAATTTTATTAGAACTAGATAACCGACAAAAAAACCCTTCCCTTTGTTAAGATTCTAAAATGTACAAGATTAGGAACAAAAAGTTATTGTTAAATATATAAAAAAACTTATTAAAAAGTAAAATAGGATATTGACATTAAATTGACTGAAATAAAATTTATATCTGATATCTCATGGTTATTATTGGTTTTAACACTTTAAGAGTTTTTATTGGTGTTATATTTGACTAAAAGAAAGTTTTTAAGTTTTGAAAGAAAAAATAATGGTGAAGCAGCTGAAAAAAAATGATTATAGTGTTCGAGTTTTGGCCAAATACTTTCAAATAGGAAAATCTTAAGTTAGTGACATTTTAAAGAAAAAGGTCTACTTTAAAAAGAGGTATAATGAAAGGTAAATTCTGTTAAAATACGTGCAGGAGAGGGTGTGACAGCATTTTCCTTATTCGGTATAACGGAATGTACCAACATGTGTAAAACAAATTTATATGCAAAGTGCACACGACACGCATGATTTTTCTTCATAAATTTTATATAAAATAACTTTTAGTATTATCTGCTACGTTGCATGTGACTATCATTAAACTTCTGGCTATACGAATCGTGACTAAATCCACATTTTACGCCCCTATTTGTCATTTAACTCAACATCAGTTACACATAATGAGTACTAAAGTGAGTTAAAAATGAGATAATATTAATTTGGAGAGTTGATATAAAATTTCAAATATTAGATATTTTATGCTTTGTTAATAAAATTGAAATCTATCTTTATATAACCTTTATTCGAAATAAAATACAATTTATTCTAAACTAAATGGTGTCTTTAACGTTTTAGTTTCCAATTAAGAACATGATCTAAATATATAGTTATTTTCTGATTTTCTGATAAAATCATGAAAATCATACGAAAAAACTAAATTTTGCTGAGAATGTCTGAGATTTCGGATCTCAAAAAGGATGCAAAAAGGTTTACAGATGCAAATGATTTTTAGAGGTTCAAGTGGCTCTGACGACTGGAAGAATAGGTTCGTTAGAAATTTTATAGCCAAAATATTTTATTTTCAAAATAAAAATTAAGAATAAAAATCTAGATTTATTGAAAGTAGTGTTAGTCGTTATAAAAAAAGACGTTTTAGTACACAGAAAAAAGTATGAAGACATAATTGGAAAACACTCAAAGGTGCTGAGACTTGCTGAAGACTGGCAGATATCAGACTGGAAAAAGACGAGTAACGTTGTTCTTTAAAAACCTTTATAGTGCCATTTTAAATGTAATGCACCGAAAAGATTTATATTTTGACAAAGATCATACAACCCCCTCTGTGGCTCAGTGGTAAGAGCGCCTGCCTTTAAATCTAAAGGTCGTGGGTTCGAATCCCACCTGGGTGGAAATTTTCGTTTATTAAAAAAAATTAATAAATGAAAATAATTTCTATCCTTGTGTGATCGGTACACACCGGAGGGGCCGCAGACGTTCGGATACAATTAGCGTCTCTTAGCAAAGACAATGACGTCGACTTTGCTAAGTATCAAGACAATTACTCTACACACACACACACACACACACACACACACACACACACACACACACACACACACACACACACACACACACACACACACACACACACACACACACACACACACACACACACACACACACACACACACACACACACACACACACACACACACACACACACTACACCTCAAATTGTAAGATTGGCGAATGGATTTAGTGTCCGCAGTCATTTAAACACAAACAAACAACAACAAAGATCATACATGTCAATGTCAATGGGAGAAACAGTTTATCGTTCTGACATAGGGTTCAGCATGTCTATTAAAAGAAAAAGAATTCTTTATTGAAACCTAAGCTGCAACAGATTAAATTTTAATTGAAAGGAGATAAATCGTCCAAAGACACTCTCCTTATAAAACATTTTGGTGAAAATTGGAGAGACCAGCCGGATCTGTTGGCGTACAGACAAATAATAACGAGAGTGGTTCAGAAAATGATGATATTGATGATGAGGATCCAGAGGAACTTAGAGTTTAGGAATTAATATAAATATATATACATAATTTGTAAGACACTTTTGTCCTTTGCTAATAAACTGTTTTTTGACTAAAAGTTTACATCCAAATGCTTTCTTCCTCATTCGTAACACACTAGGTTTGGAAAGCAGATGAATCCAAGAACCACTAATATGTTAATGGTTGACTATTTTCATGTATTTGCAAATGCGAGTTGCATAAATCTGTATTTACATAGTGCACTTGCAAAACTCAGTATTTTCAAACTTTTCTTCTTTTTATAGCAAACACAATAAAAAAAATGAATATATTGTACTTAAAAAAGCATATATCTATCACAAGAAAATGCAATTTATTAAAGCTAAGGTTTTTTGCAAAATGTACCTACTAGTTTTTTTGGAAATAACTAAGTTTAACTTATACGATAAATAATAAACTTAAACAAAGTTTTGCGTCCATCAGACTCATATTATTTATTATAATATATTATAATAGTATACATATTATTTAGAATAACTTCCTTCCTAGCTCCAATACTCCCATACAAGTCCATCAATAATTGGTCGTTAAATTTATCCTTTACTGTCATTTTTATCTTCAGAAAGGCGTATCCGCCCACTGCTACTTAGTCATATCCTTTTAGCTTCATCTCAACTTTATAGTCTTTTGTTTATTTGTTCTCATTTTTTAGTATTGTGAGTCGGTATCGGCCGATATGCGTTCGACCGTTTTGTGGTCGAACTTGCCTGAAATCGGCCGGTTTTCCTTTCACACTTTCAATCAGGCTTAGGACTGTCATAGTTTATACATAGTATAAACATTGGCGTATTTAGAAGATGTTTTATTTTATTTTATTTTATTTTCGTTTTTTTTTATTTGTTATTTTTTTTTGTTTTTTTTTTATTGTTGTTTTGTTTTTGTTTCGTTTTTTTTTTAACTTTTTATAGAGTAAAATACAAAAAATACTTGAGAATAAAAAATGTCTATTTATTGCAGCTTCTGGATATACGCCAATGTCCTTAAACACAACCTTAAGTCCCTTGTATCTTTATATTTCTGTAAAGTTTTGGATATTCTTTCATTAAGTTTAATATATGTTTTCTTGTGCCGCTTTCCTTCTAGATTTAAAGTATATCGATCATAAAGGTGATCACAATATTTTGCTTCTTTAACCAGGCACTTCACTAATTGGAATACATTGGGATGTGGTCTTATTAATATATTCAGACGATGATTCCAACCTTATAAAACGTTATTGCTGCGATGTCTTTGATCATGGCAATTCCACATTTCCTTGGTAATGTGAGTATTTTCTAACCATTGTTTGACAAAGTAGTTAGAAAACTGTTCCATTTTTTCAGAAATAGGAGAGGTTTCTTGTGTAAATTTCATTCTTATGTACAAACGTATTTCTTCATTGTCAGTGTATTCAGAAACAAGTCCAATATTTTGAACATTTTTCCATATACATTGATTGAAACGAAAATTACAACCAGAAATTTTGGCTTCGGGAAAATAATTTTCTAAGGCACCAATCACTGCCTGTTCAAAATCAAGTTTTATAAGAGATGGTTTACAATTTTGTCGTTTTTCTTTTATTGATGAGAATAACATATCGTATGTCTCTTTGGTTTTGTTAGGAAGTAGCCTCTACGCGTAGAGGTTTTCTCCCCGGCTCTGGAACTCAATTTTTGCAATGTATGTTACCTGAAGTCATATTTAATTTATTACTGAACATCACAGTTTTTTAACAACAAGATGTACAATCTTTCATAACTATATGTAATTTAAAGGGTTTTTACCCATGTATTTTTGGTGGCTCAGGCATTTTAACCTAGCGATTTTAAACCTGATGATGGACTGTTTAGTCCAAAAACGTTTGTTTTTTTTTATGTAGCCCTTTAAAGGGTTTTTAAATAAATATACCCACTTACGAAGACTAACCTCTTTTTTTTATCATAGAAAAACTTCCCAATCACCATTATACTTCCTTTACAAACAGTACAAATCCTGAACATGTGGAACCAAATCGTCAGTTACCAATACCGTTACACCTCCAGAAAATAACAGCGCTATATCACTGGATATTACTCAACAGACGAGCTGTAAAAGTGTCGTAGATGAAATTCTATCACCTTTACTAACATATACACCAGCTCTGCCAGAAAAAGACGAACAAACACAATTAAATTTCAGAAAACCTACACAAAAACCCAACAAGAATTCCAAGAAAAGTTCTGATACTGACCTAAAAACAATAATAAATGAACATTCACCACCATATATCCTTAATCACGACCAATTTATAAATCTGTTAGAAAAAGCACCAGGTTCTCCAAATATTATCACCACTATAACTAATTGTACACATGATTTTACTGGATTACTAGGAATGATTAGTAATTGATATGCTCACATAACAGATAGATCTTTTAAAATCAAATGTACTAAACTTAGAAAAAAAAAACACAAAACACCTAAACGACGAACTTTCTTCTACCTACAACGAAGTTTTTCAAAAAATAAAGTTAACCAAAGAACAGCAAGAGGTGGAGTGACAATTTTTGTAAATAACAAATTAATCGCAAGTAAGTTACCCCTACAAACACATTTAGAAGTTATAGCTATTTCTCTACAAGGGACCACAAAAAAATAAATATTTGCATGATTTAATTACGCTGAGGACAACTAATTGATAAACAGGACCTTCTTAACCTTGTGAGACAAATACCTTCTCCGCGTATTTTAACACGTGATTTAAATGCTTACAACAATATTTGGGGTTCTACATAATATGTTGACAAAAGAGGACTTATTATTTAAGAATTAATAGATCAGAATAACTTATCACTGTTGAATGATGGACGCTCTACAAGTTTTAATATACAAACATGCGAATCAACGCTCTTGGACAACGATAGCGGATAATAAATTCTCTGCATTAATGACATGGGACATATTAGACTACACTTATAACAGTGATCATTACCCAATAATAATCACCCGTAAGTTGTTCAAGTCCAAAAATGGAAAGCAAAATAATGGACATTATTTGAAGATATCACAGAAAAACATGTCACAAACTGTAAAATATCCAACAATATTGACACAGACATCGAAACCTGCTACAGCATCATCTTGGATGTAGCTGAGGTAACCATTAAAAAAAATGCACTTGTTACAAAACATAAACCAGTTTTTTGTTAGAATGAACAATGTAAGACCACATCGATCGAAGCTTCCAAAAAAGCCTTTAACAAATACACAAGATATTAAACACTTAACAATAAAATAGAATTTCAAAAACTTAAAGCTAAAGCTCAGTTACCAATAAAAACTTCAAAAAGAAATTCTTGGGCTCAATTTGTGTCCAGTATAAACGGTAGGACTCCTATGTCTGAAATGTGGAAGAATGTCAAAAAAATATCTGGAATACCTGGTTATAACAAAATCACTCAACTAAAGAAAGATAATAGAATAATCACAGATGACCTACAAATAGCAGAAGAATTTGCTATTACGTGTAAAAATAGATCTAATACAAGCAATAATATTAATAATTTTATCAACTTTAGACAGAACGAAGAATGCAATGTAATTATACCGTTTGTAGATGACACAGATGTTTAAAACACCAAATTTAATATAAATTAATACAAAGATGGATTAGACTTATTCAAAGAGACTAGTGAGGGTTCAGATAATATCCCATTGGTTTTTCTTAAGCATTTACCTGAGAATGCACACAATCATCTTCTTAACATATTTAATGTTATTTGAGCAGAACAGAAATTTCCAGAACAGCTTGGAGAGATTTCCCTCTAATTATCCCCTCTACAATCAACAACAAAGTAACAACAAGATACCAGGAACACTTCTAGAAGCTCTAGGTGCAGACTCTAACTTTAACAATACTCTGAATTTCTTGAAAGACATTAATAAGTACCACAATATTTAATAAATCAAATTGTAATGCAGTAATTGTACCTTATGTTATCCATTAATTTTTCGCTAATGGCCATTTGGTCGATGAAAATTCATAAATAAAAAAAAAAAATTTAAAATTTAAGTATCAATCCATGCAATAAAGTATAACCAACTGGACAAATCAGAATAAACGATAAAAAAGGCAACGTTATAGAAATGTTGATTCAAAAAAAATCTAGCTTTACGTTGTTATTTAAACAATGAGGTTTTTTAAAGCCATTAAGCCGTATGAAATGAAAAGGTAGAATTTATTTGTATGACGGCAAAAACAGTTTTGTTTTTTCTAAGTGGTTAGTTCACACAATAATATTGACATGTTTTATATTTACCGAGGATTTATTCCAAAATTGTGTTTATCGTGGTAGTGGTATTTTGTTAGTTCAGTAAATACGCTTATATTCTTTCAAAGCAATGGAGGGATACTCTATGTTTATAGTATTTTAAGCTTTTATAAATTCAAGAATGACAGTTGTTGTGGATAAATCAAATAAACAACAAAAGAAGCTTTTAATAGTATTATACACGTACGTACTAAAAATTCTTAAATATCTAACAAAGTCTAATGCATAATTATTTAACCAAAGCTATTTATATATCCAAAAAACAATACAGAATTTGTCAATTTACCAATATGTATACCTATATTGTATCGAAATATTAATACGAAAATACTTCGACGTGCATCTACGATTCCCCTTTGACAATTATCATCTTTTTTCACTCTTTACGTAGAGGAAGACGTTTAAATGAAAGTAAAAGATTGCATTTCATTTCGATAGTAGCTCCACCATAAGTAAAAATGTACTTCTAGCGTCGTTGAAAGCCTCTAGCAAGAGGCTTTGAATTTGCGGTTCACCTAATTTGCTATCAGAGAGGTCTCTCGACTTCTCGTTATTTCATATAGATGTCGCTGCGAGCGTACCCTGGCTATTATTTTAGTTATAATGGCCAAATACTAGACTGCATTTCATTTCGGTTGAACTTCCACAAGAGCTCCTGACGATGGGTTGAATAACCCGAAATACGTGTGGGGCTATGGTGGAGTTCCTATCAAAATGAAATGCAATCTTTTCCTTTCATTTAAACGTCTTTTTCTACGTAAAGAGTGAAAAAAGATGATCATTTTTAAAGGTGAATCGTAGATGCATGTCGAAGTAAAAATTTACTTCTAACGCCGTTAAAAGGCTCTAGCAAGAGGCTTTGAATTTGCGGTTCACCTAATTTGCTATCAGAGAGGTCTCTCGACTTCTCGTTATTTCATATATTTGTCGCTGCGAGCGTACCCTGGCTATTATTTTAGTTATAATGGCCAAATACTAGACTGCATTTCATTTCGGTTGAACTTCCACAAGAGCTCCTGACGATGGGTTGAATAACCCGAAACACGTGTCGGGCTATGATATATAATATATATGATAATGGGGCTATA
The DNA here is from genome assembly GCA_918026665.1 of Diabrotica balteata. Lineage (NCBI taxonomy): Eukaryota > Metazoa > Arthropoda > Insecta > Coleoptera > Chrysomelidae > Diabrotica > Diabrotica balteata. The sequence goes on from OU898283.1 coordinate 89,920,437, forward strand.
TATGATAATAAAAGAACCAAAATTATAAACTAATAAATAATTTCGATTTCTTATCTGAAACGAGCGCGTAGCTTTAGAACTTTAGAGCGATTGCCATTATGGCGTGGTTTGATGTATAATTTATTATTATTTAAGTTTTTTTGCATAATTTGAGTTACTTTAACATTTAAAGATGGTATTAACTAAAATTTCGACATATTATTATGTAAAAGACGCTTACGTCTTAAATTGGTCCCAAATTCGCCAACAGGAGTCTTGACTACAACTAAAACCAAAATTTCGCTTGTCGCTCAGCCACAGTTGACACCACAGCCACTTCTAATTTGGACCATGGGCGTATCTGAGGAGATTTTTAAGGAAGCAGTGTGGTAACGGCTACAAGTTAATTTTGAAGTATGGTCCGAAGTAGGTCATATCGTTGTTTATTGTGCATTATATGACCAAGGTATTCCAGTTTGCGACGTTTTATGGTTACGATTAGTTCGCGCTCTTTATATAAGTAGTTAAAAGGAATAGTAATAAAAATAGTAGTAAAAAGGAATAGTAGTAAAAAGAATATAAGTAGTTGAAACAAGTTCAAGTTTAGTTACCAGCTCCTAAGGAACTATCTTGCCTATTGAATTATGGCGTTTCTGGAGCTTGACATCTATATCAGCACTTTTTGTTTTGCACATCCTTTCACTAGACAAAGGATCAAATTGAGTTTTTTCTTTTTGATGATATCACACTCAATACCATTTCGACGAATAGATCCTTCATAACCACGCAGTTCGATTAATAGTTGATAAATCTGTACAAATTAATAAAAATCTATGACATTAAAAGCCTATTTATCGATTTATCAGATCAACTTATATAAGCGTAAGCATATCATTCTTCCGAACCCGGTTTTACAGTTCGAGATTATTCAAGACCGATCGCTTGCGTTCGATAATATTTGGGTTACGCGAAAATTGTAGTTCATTCATCTGGCTGATAAACAAGTCAGATCATGTTAAAATAAAGGAACCTACTTTATAAGTAATTATAAATTGTAATTATTTTATAATATATAATAATTCTATAATAAATGAAGGAACCGTACTCCTTAGATTGATCTCAAGGGTCAAGAAAGAGTCGATATTATTTTACAAATTTATTTGTCGGAATTTTTATACGAAAATACCATATCCCATAAAAAATAAGGAATCTCGATCTATACAAGTTGATTGGTATAATAACCAATGAGCTCGGGAAGAGACCTGAATTATATGTCATACCATAAACATTCTATAAAGGTGAATTTAGTAAAACAACTGAAAAACAGACTGAGTCAAATACATTAATTATTTCATTAAAAAACCATTCATTTATCACCATTCTTTACAAAATTTTTATTGATAATTCTTATGCACGTGCACTGATAAAAAATCCTATTTAAAACCACATCTATTGATCCATAAACAATTTAAAAATACGATAACAAACACCAACACACTACATTCCAAGGAAATCAAAATATTTAAAAATGTTACAGACATAAAAATTTCAAAGGAAATAGTTCTAACCATAAATAAAGTGTAAAGTGTTCTCAAAATTAAAGGATAGACATCCTGAAAAATTAACAACAATTATATAATCTACAGTGTTTCTTGTACATATTGTATTGAAAAATATATAGGACAAAGGTCAAGGTCCATAAAATATCGGATTACCTCCCTTATATTAGACTGTACATTATACCCAGAAAGATGCAGCCTTGCCATACTTGTACATGATAATAATCACACTGTGGATTATAGCTCCTTTAAAATGAAGGGTAGAAAGTAACTATAGTAAGAGAATCTTTCTAGAGATAGCTTTTATAGCAGAGTTTGATAATTGTATTAACAAAAAATTAGATATTAAACATTTGAGGGAAATATACTCATATTTACTAGACCTGGATAAGAATGGAAGAACCAAGGTAACAGGTTTACCTATAACATGTCGCTTAACGTATTAATAATGTTAATTGCTGATAAATTAGTTAAACTGTTTAAATTATTATCTTCTTCTTAGAGTGCCATATCCCTACGGAACTTCGGCGACTACCATGCTTATAATATTGTTATACTGATCTCGATCTTGAGCTACGTGTAGCAATTGGTCCGCTGTCAAACCTGTCCACTGCCGCAAATTCCTCAACCAAGAGAGTTTTTTCCGTCCTATCCATTTCTTTCCTTCGATTTTACAGTTGAGAATTAGCCGAAGGAACTCATATCTTGGTCCTCTGATTATATGTCCAAGATATTCTAGTTTACGCCTCTTAATAATATTTAATAGAGTTCGTTGATGTCCCATTCTTCGAAGAACTTCTTCGTTTCTGGTTCTGCTAGTTTATGGAATTTTTAGTATCCTTCGATACAACCACATCTCAACCGCCTTGATTTTATTCATGATATCGGAGTTTAAAGTCCAAGTTTAACATCAATACAAAAGTACAGACCACACGTAACTTTTCTCGTATTTCCAAATATTTAATGAGTTATTGGATAATAGAGGCTTGAATTTTTGAATTGAGTTTCTTGCCTGTTGAATTCTACATCGAATTTCGAAGGATGAATCTAGATTTTGGGTAATCCAACAACCAAGGTATTTGAATCTCTGAACTCCCTGCAGCGGTTGTTGGTTTAGTATCAGTTGGGTTGCGCCGATATCCACTTTACTGGTCACCATGTATTTAGTTTTATCGATATTTATCGACAGTCCCCAATTTGGGCTTTCCATGTCAACTCTATTGATTAGCTCCTGCAGATCGTCGATGTTTTCAGCTGAAATCACAGTATCGTCGGCGTACCGTATATTGTTAATTATTTCTCCTCCTATGATAATTCCTTTTTGATCTTTTAACGCTTCCCTAAATAGATTCTCAAAATACACGTTAAAGAGGGTGGGAGATAGTATACAGCCTTGTCTTACGCCTCGTTCAATACTGACTGGCTTTGATGCTCTGTTGTTGGTATTAACAACGGCTGTTTGGTACCAGTAAAGTTTGGCAATAAGTTTGATGTCTTTCTCATCTAGTTGGATGCTCTGCAAGGCGGTAATTAGTCTGGTATGCTGAACGCGATCAAATGCCTTTTCAAAATCAATGAAGCACATATATACGGGTTTTCTTACCTCCCAACATCGTTAAAGAAGTGTTTGCATAGAAAATAGTGCTTCTCTAGTTCCAAGGCATCTCCGGAACCCGAACTCCTCTTGACTAATTATTTCTTCGCACTTGTTGTTAATTCGGTTTAGAAGAATATGCAACAGTATTATAACTGCATGGCTCATTAAACTAATGAGTCTACAATCGCTACATTTCTTAACGTTTGGTTTCTTAGGTAGAGGAATAAAGATCGATTTTAACCAGTCCGATGGAATTTCACTGGTATCGTATATTTGATTGAAAAGTACAGTGAGTTCTTTTATATTGTCATTTGAGAGTAATTTTAGCCATTCGCTGTACATTTGATCTGGTCCACTGGCTTTGTTGTTTTTGGCTTGGTGTATGGCTTTTTCCAAATAAATTATTATAATAATGAGAAAATGATAAATGACCATTATAACGACCATTATAATAAAAGAAAAATATTTAGTTTATTTATTATACACATTAATTTAAATTGAAAACTTTAAATATGTGTAAATTCTGGGCCTTAGTTTTAGTTTTTATTTATTGTTATGTATAATTCCTTTTTGTTAAATTACAATATTTGGTACACGTAATGAGGGGATAGCGATATGAACTGCTAAG